>VZRL01002892.1:671368-907729 GCA_013397895.1 Origma solitaria | reverse complement strand
GGGGGGGAAGACATAGATTCTTGATTTTCAATATGCTTGCACTTCCCAATCTGCTTTTTATAGAACCAGCCCAGCGTACCAAATGTTATTTTTCTTGGAAATTAATTTATCTTATAAAGTTGTAACTGTATAAATTCCATGAGAAATAAAGCAAAAGCTTTTCTGTTACTCTGAAAAAGTATTATTCATCCTGTAAAAAATACCCATGAGAAATCAGCCAATAAATATTATCCAGAGGAATAGATTAAAGAGTTGATATTTACTTTATGATCTGAAAAAAATGCACATAAAAGCAGGGTGAATATTACACTTTTTTCCCTCACTTACCTATGTCTGTACACTATTCCCTTTGAGAAAATAGTTCCATTTTCACATGTAATCATAGTGTGTCTATCATGAGAAATTGTTGATCTTAATCTGGGCCTCTAATCACAAAGTTAAGATTAAAATAATAATCAATACAGTAATCTGTAGAAATTGTGTGGAAAAATCTGTACAGTACAGCCAAAGCAAGAAAAATACTAAAATAAATAATTCTAATAATCTTCTAGTTATAGTATTCCAAATGTTGCAATAAGATAATTGTGCTTTAATTAAGACAAAAATTAGATATGTTCATAATGAGAGAGGATTGATTTTACCAATCTGGGAATATCAACAAGTTAAAAATTAGTTAGTTCCAGACACTAATGATAACAGAGCCTGTTTATGCTATGTCTTGTGGTTAGTGATTAGACTTAATACCAGACAGCATCCTTGATCCTGATCAAAAGACACATGGTAGAGTGAAAAGTCCTTCCAGCCATGAGAGGGTCTTGCTAACCTTGTCTTTGTTGGAAGTCATTTCTTGCATATCTTAAGTTGATCACATTGCCCTGTGTCTTTATTTTACAAGGATCAGATCTTTCCATTCACTCCAGTGAGGAGGGTAGAAAGGCTGAAATACAGAAGTGGTTTGTAAAGTGCTTTCAAAAGTACTGTCAAAACTTGACATGAAGAGTTTTTAAACTGAAAACAGCAAGCAAATGAGTTACAAATCTCAAATGTCTGTGTGTATAAGCTGACAGCTTCTGTCTGCCCCTTGCCTTTGCATCCAAAATGCTTGCCTGATGTAGATGGCAAGAACCTCTCCAATCATGCTCTTTGGCTGTTCCTTCTGAAGCTGTCAGGCCCATCATGAGCATTTCAGTGACTCTCCTCTGTTTTCTTTACACTGTGCAAGTGTCAGCTTGCTATGGGGAATCAGAGCAAAGGCAGCTGTGCAGCAGAACATGCCAGCTGCATCAAGAATAAGAGAGAGAAGGTCAGGAAAGAAACTCTGGAGGATCTTACAGTCCAGATCACATCACGGGGACTGAGGGACCAGACCAAATGTTGTGAAGACCAGCCAGCTCCATGGTGCCTCTGAGGATGTTCTTTTGGGCTGCATTCAGATTTTGCAAACAGATCTTACATGTTTTCTTTCCTTCACATAACTTTATTACTAAAAAACTGGCTTATATCATTCATGACACACATTAATTTTGCAAGGGAAAAGACATGAGCAAAATAAGTTTTATTGGGACTTCTCTTAGACTCACTGTATTGAAGACCATACCTTCGGTCTTTCAACATGAAAGAATTTCCTAATTTGAAAAAAAATCTCCCAATGGTTATTTTTTCAAGGGGTATTCATCATAATTATTTTTAAAAAAATAGGCCTACTAATATGTAATTTATTCCAAGCAAAATTGCTAGTCTCCATATTGCTATGGCTCTGATCTGCATCCCCTAAACAAGTGCTTGTCCAGTGGGACAAGTGAGGAGAAACCTGTACTCTGAGATAGGTACATTAGAATTCTAAATCTCTGTGCACACAGTAGAAAAATCACCTTTTGAGGCATAACTGCTATGAAAGCTGTAAAATATGACCTCCAAATTTGATATTGATTCATTGTGTTTTATGCAAATGTGGACTCAGGATCCTTTTTGTTCTTGTGAATGAGGTAACTGATCTCTACCACAGATCAAAATTGGTTTATTAGCTCTGACTGCAAATACAACAAACAAAAAATGTTGTCAGTCCAGGAGAGATTAACTTTCTCGCACAGAATATCTGACATCTTTCCTGGAATTAATCCCATTTGATTTTATAGTTTTTATTTGCTTCTGCTATCATTTTGTAGTTTAGGAAGCCTTCATTTTCAACAGTGAGAGCTTCTCCAGGTCAGTTCTATAGTTATTTGGAATGACATTTTCTCTTTCGTATTGTAGCTTTGCACTTGGCAAGTTACATTTACATATAAAAGCATTCTGAAAATATTTAATCCAAGATTAATGTAAATTTGTTTTGCAGTTCAGAACTTTGTAAATGACTGTTCTTACATATGTAAATCCATTATATATATTAAATACTCTAGTTCCACATGATTTCTTAAAAGAGTCACTGGATGAGGCTCAAAATGAATGTCCTGGAAATGCAGAAAAGGTGCAAATACATATTATGAAGGGAATAATTCAGAAAACTCATTCTTGCTTAAATTGGCATTTTAAATGTCATTTCAGCCGTCTTATATGTAATTTGAAAAGCCTCCTCCTTCCTGAATTCTCTATTTACAAGGGCCCTTGTCAATCAAGACCTGTAAGGCAGGGTGGGAGACTGCACAAGTGTCAGGCTGTTCTAATTTCCTCTAAGACACGTTCTTCACCCACAGGGAGCACAAGTTATCATAAATTCCACTGTGCATATGTATTCAGTACTGCAAGAACATTTCTCCCATGGATTTCCTTCTGTGTGTGAGTGTGAGCAAGAGAGGCGGGGGTGGCGGGGCAGTACTTCAGCTCCTCACACACTGCATAACATTCCCAGTTCCAGATTTAAATTACAGAGGGAGATCCATAATATTCATTCAGTCACTACAATGGCTCCCTTAGCACTGCTGTTACTAATGGCATAGGCTCATTTGTGAAGATTTTCATGCAGTTTGCTTGAAAAGGACTCAGCAATCCACCACTTCTGAACAAATTACAGACCAACAATATGCTCACCTAAGGGGTTGCTTGGCATGGAACAGGTTATTTAGCCCTATTTGGCTAGGAAAGGGTACACCAAGAGAGGAGAGGAGAGTAGGAAAAGGGGAAAGGCAGTTATCTGTGAACAGCAGGGAGGAGCGAAGTAAGCATTAACGTAAATGAGCTATTTACACTTTTTAACTATGAAAATAAAGCCTCTGCAATTAACAGAAGGCTTTCTTCTGGAACAAACCTGTTTATGTTAAGTGTATGTGGCTTTAAAACACTTTTGGAGGAAAGAGATTTTTGAAATCAAGGTTTTCATTCTGTCCATGAAGTTTGTGGATTGTAAATCATGGTGTGTTCTTTCCCCAGGCAACCAATAACAGATTAGAGAGGATGCATTGGGTGTTCCTTTATGATTGCCTCACCAAAAGGCAATAAAGCTCCCATAGTATGTTGAATCACAAAAAGAAAATACATGTTTCAACATCTCAGCAGCAATCTTGGTTCTTCCTTTCCGGCCAGATTCATCCTCCCATGATCACTTCTTTACCTCAGGCTCTCCACAAGGAAAGTCATTAGGGCCTGTACTGTCCAACTTCAGTAAGGATCTTGAGGTACCTCTCTTTTTTCTTCTGTACACTGTTTCAGGAACATTTTATTTCAAGCAGTTTCCCTGTTGTATGCTGTGATGTCAAAGGTTTTGGACAGAGGACTGGAACTATTTTCCTCTACCTGCTGATTTCAGGCTTTGATGGCAAGGCTGTCTTCTCCTTGACAGGTCATGATGGGGAGAAGTAAGGGCAAAAGAAAACTTTGGTCATTTCACCAGAAAAGAAGTCAGCTAACAGAGAGATTTCAATTTGCTGTTAAGACTCCCTCTTGGCTCCTAAACAAAAATTGTATTCACATTCTGATAATAATTGCTCTTTTATGTCTGTGTTTTAAGCGTCTTTATTTTTTTCAGCTGTTAACAGAAAGAAAGATTAAAAGTTTATTTATTCATCAGGCTTAACAGTCACAGACACTTAAAATCCTTTATTTGTCTTTTCATGTTATATCCAATGAAAGCTCAGCATGCCACAGAGGTGAGCAGTCTGTATGGGAATAGCTAATTCTTGTGTTACTGGCATATAAGAAGCTCATTCAGAGTTCATTTAAAATTTTTTTGGCTACAGGACTGCTGCAAATGGTGAATATACAGAGGTGAGAAATTATGTCAGTATTGAAGAGTAGGCTCTATCTATAGATACATGCTTAGTCCTTCTACACTGATGGGCATGACTATAATTATTTTCTGAAAATTCAGGTAGTCATTCCTTCTTTTCTCACATACAGAATTTAAACATGTTTAAAATCTTTTATCTCTATATCTACATATTGGACCTTGACCCAATAAAGCACTTATGCATCTGTTTAACCAGGTGGGCAGTCCCATTAGTGTTTTGAGTGCCTGTACAGGTATTTGCCTGCATAAGGCAGCACACAAAAAATGTAGGCCAGCTCTGAAATCAAGCCCTTTATGTTAAAATAGATTTTATTAAAGCAATTATCAGTGAAATCTGACTTACAGAACCACTCAAGGGAGAAACAAAAACATTGACTTCCAACATATGTTCTCTGTTAATGAAGACAGAGCAGTACTGTTCTCAGCTTTTTGGAGATAGTTTTGGACAGTGCATTAAAACAGTAGGTTGCCTGTTAAAGGTGACTTCTTGTAAAACTGATTGGGACAATTTATACCAATTAATTTCATTAAATATGCTACGAATTTCACTGCTATTTAACATTTCAATATCTTAGTAAGGTTTTTGGGTATAGAGAGAAATAGCAAATGCCATAACCCACTGTCTGCTTACAGTATGGGGTTGAAGTGTAGAAGAGTCAGGTTCAAGAAATGTCTCTGCTTAATCAACAAAGCAGCTCTCCACAGAGGAGAGCAGGGACCTTTGACACCCGCATTCCAGATTTAACTCACACAGATAATCTGTATCATTCAGATCTTTCATGTTCTCTTCTAAAACTGAAAACAGAAGTTTAAATGAATTCAATTTTAATGCAGGACAACAAATATATTTAAACCTTGTAAAGTTGCAGTAAAATTGAAGTGGCATCCTCCAGGCAATACTAAACTCTTGTAAAATTTTCATTCAGTAATGCAATAAACATAATCGTGCCTTATGAAGGACAAATGCATATTTAGGTAATGTGTATGTGGTACTTTGTAGGCAGAGGAAAATGACCTCTGCCTGCTCTTTGTGCTGGCCAGAAGCCAGGAGGGTGTGATTAGCATAGTGTTGAGCCAGAACCTACCATAATAAAGCTCCCTGATTGTAGGGGCTGTTACTTGGGCAGGGATCCATACTAACGATGCTTACAAAGCTCCTGGTTACATCTGTGTTTGTGTGCTAGGTCAGAGTATGGATGTCCTTCTGAAAAGAATGTCCTGATATCTCTGCTCGTTGTGTTTGTGTGAGCATGAATTGGGTTCCTTTTTGGATGAAGAGAAATGGGAAGCTCTGATCTCAAGGTGCACTGAAAGCAGTGCAACTGCTAAGGAGCATTCAATTTACAAGGGCAGACTAGAAGCAGTCTGAAGTTGACTCCCCTAAAATTTCTACAGCATGGATGCTGAGTCCTCAACACAAAGTCTTTTGCTCTGCAATTGTGTTTATTTTCAGCCTCTCTCTTTATTAACAAAGACATAGTTGGAGTGGCTCAGTCCTCATGGTCAGGTATACTTAGTCTGTTGGGATCCTTGGAAAGGCAAGAAAAACAATGTAAATCAACATCGTGTTACAATTATGAACTAATTATGAAGTAGAAAGTTTAGAAACATGGATTTATCTTTAAGACTTATGGAAACATCCATCAAAAGAATATCTTAGGTATTTATTAAAGATATTTAAAGGTTGGTCTTCACTACCTAAATGTATTTACAAGTAGAGACTGGATAAATGTTCCTTGCTAGGGAAAAATCTGTTTCACAGTCCTAAAGAATGATATAGCTCAACTTGTTCAGGCTCTGACTTCAAGCAGAACAAATGTGTAGGTTGCTCAGCCTTGGTCAGTCAAGTTTTGAATATAAGCAAGACTGGAGCTTTCTGTGTAAGCCAAATTTATATTTTTAATTTTGATAGATATTATCAGTTTTTTTTCTTATTTTACTGCAAATTTTAAAATTCCTCTGAAAAAAAAGATTTCTGTAATGAAGGTCAAGCTTTATGTCTTTTATTGTCTAGGATTTTTTACCATCTTCTAATTCCAACACCTAGATAAAGCAACGTTAATGAAATGATTTCCAGAGATATTAGAGCTGCTAATATAGTACAGAAAACCACAAAACTACATTAAAAAAACATTATGCAGTTTGGTAATTCAAAAATCCAAAACTCTAGAAATGCCAAAATTTGAGCTGTTCTACATCTGTAGTTCATTCTTTATCTTTAAATATTTACCTAAAACCTCCTGCATCACTAATAGACATCCTGCAAGCCTTGTTCACTTCATGAACATTGTGCCAGCCCAGCACTGGATCTTTATGAGCTTAATTATTGTTATTACAGTCATAACTCATAATTCAGCTAATGCTGAACAAACACTACAGATTCTACCTTCAGAAAGCTCTTTTATTTTTTTTTTCCTCTTGGATACATATACAAGAAGGGAAACAAAAGTGGTTTGCAAATGACAAAAATGAGGCATCAAATTTGGGCTATTTTTGTTTTGTTCTTTTTTGCTTCACTTTGCTTTGGTCTGTTGTACAATGTGTACTTCTCTTTCTATGTTCCTGTAATGAATTCACACCCTGCCCTGCAATGCCCACCTGTCCTGGGACTTGTACTTGGTACTTCACAACTTGCATTAAGCTTTCTCTCCTCCGATTTGTCTACGCTGTGGAGTGAAGATGCTTAGGAAAGGTGGCAGAAAGCAAAGGGATGAAGGGAAAGCAAACACTGAATCTTGTGGTTTTGGATATGATGCCCAGTGTCTTCACTTGGCACCGCAGTGGCTCCTGCTTAAACATTTACAGGAGCAGTGGCTCTCGAGACACAAGACAGAGTCCAGTTGTTATGTAAAAGGATTGCAGTTTTTTGCTCATCCTGTTTTTGTATTGGCTTTTGATTTATGTCGATGAGTTTTTTCTACAGTGGGCTTGAATATACTTAGGCAAATTTAAATGAGAAAAATTAAGTTAGAAGATTTGGGTCATTTTTTTTCTAGAAACAAAGCATCAAACAACAGTCAGTTCTAAAAAAGAAGCTATCAGTCCAACAGCTGTACAGCCACAAGAACCCAGGAGAAAGGAAAATTTAAAATAGCTAGTTTTTTAAAGAGCATCTCACTGCATTGAATCAAAACCACAAACATGATAACATTTCCATTTTATCAAGTAAAAAATTACATGAAAATTCTTTCTTCTAGAGAGCTGATGCAATCATTAGTTAATGGTTTAAAACACACCAAAATATGAAATATTTGATGGAAATAAAAGCGTGTCCTCTTGCAAAATGGAACAAATAGACAAACTTAATTTTCATATCTTTATTAAACAGGTAGAGCCATTTTTGACAAGGCATTTTACTGAACTCACTAGGTTGCTTGTAGGCTGATGTAAAGCATAGTCTGAATGAGAACAGACAAATTTATCCCCAGCTTTCTTCTCCTTTTAAGTACCCTAATGACTTACCAGACTTTCTCAAATCTTGTGAATGGTAGTTATCTCAAAAATGACGATTAGTCCTTCTTTTCTATGAAGGGCTTCTTTTTACTTAAATCAAGAAGTAATTGTCCACCAGATATAAGTAGAAATTACTTAACATTGATTTAAAAACCCCCATTGATTAACAAAATAATCTGTATACCTGTGTTGTATAGCTTGGGAAATATTAACTCTCAGTAAAAGTAGAGATCTTGATTTCATGTTTGAGCCAATTTCATTGAAATAATTTAAGAAACCACTTTAAAAGCATGCAAAAATGCCAACTTGATGGGATGTCTTCGTTAATAAGTCAAGTGAGTGCATAATTATATCATGTTGGATATTTGTAAAGAACACAACTGAAATATTAACTTCCTTTTCCCCTACTCCAACATAGCCTCATCAAATTGTCACCATCTGCTCAAAATCTGAGATTTTTGGAATCATCTTAACTAAGATAAGATTCAGAATTCTGCTACCAGACTGATAAATTAGAAACAGAACTATTTTATTAAAAAGACTATATAGCAATTTAGAGCCACAGAACTTCCTCCCATGAATGTGTATGTGTTGCCTGCATCAACAACCAAGTGACAAGGCAGAACAATTACTTTGCTCCAGCTGTCCTATGGGTCTTTTTCTTTCTGTCCAATTAGAAGCTTTTCTCTGCATGGAATTCTAAATATTCCATGAAATCTTTTGTTACTAGTAGATGTACTCTCAGCTCTCTGTCTGGCTCAGGGTTCTGATTTGTTACAATACAATGAACAGTGTTGCTTCTAGAAAATCAATAAAACTTTTCTCCTTGGGCGTCTTCCTATTATGACACTTTAGCTGATCATTCTTATGACACAGGTACATTTGATCACAAACCCAGAGAAATTCCAGACCCTCTGGAACAGTTTCTGCTGAGGAGAATTATGCCACAGCCCAAGAGCAATTGATAGAGCAGCAGAAGGTGAAGCAGATGCAATGGAAGAAAAATGAACAGGTGTCTGGCACTAAGAGAAGCTGGAGCTGGTTTTCCTCTCTGTCTGGTGTCTAGAAGAGATAATGGTAATACACAGCCTTGCCAAGAGTGTGTTGTTTACACAGTGGTTGTACACCCACCTGCTCCATTTGAAAATGAGCTTGTGAAACTTGTGAACTCACCTGACTGAAAAAGACAGAAAAAGAGATTGATGTGGTTTTGAATTGTTTCTGTTGAACTTGCAGAAAACATTGAAAATTAATAAAATCCATGTGAGGGAATATCAATGCCTTTATAGTTTAAATGAGATTTTTTAATTGTTAACTCTCTCTCTTGCATTCTTTAGTTTGGATGTGGATGTGAATATATGCATCTGATACACCTATTACAGAGACTACCTTTATTTTCACACTTCCCTTTTCCTGTGAAGAAGGTGTTAAAATCAGCAATGATAGTACTCAGAAATATACATTTGATGTATTTCATGTTATGAGACATGAAGTGGAGAAACTGATTTGCTGCAGTGAGATATGTCCAGACAACTACTTAAACATCTGAATAAAACCAGCTGATAAAAGGAGAGATGCTAGAGTAGGAAAGTTAGGTGGAAAGTTAATCAACACTTTGTCTGTAGATTAACTGAGTAAGAGATTGTATCTTTATTTGAAGAAAATTTGGATGGTTCAAAATTGTAGCTACCCAGAAATGAGACCATAAAATTGGGGGAGAAGGGAGTAAGAAGACACTTTTGTGACTCACACCAAAGCAGAATAACAGTGTTTCTTCCTGCTTCATAAGTGTCCCCTCAATAGCTGGATGTGTGCACATTGATCTTGTGCTGGTAGCCTGCCCTGCCACAGTTCCAGTCCTTTATAGATATCATGTTTTTCACGTAACCAGTTGTCATCAAAATCTCCCTACTCTGTTGATTAGCATGTGAACTGCATCTCCCCTTGCTGTATTACCCAAATTTTCCTGTCATTAAGCTTAGTCTAAATTTAAATTCACTAGCAGTGGCTATGGATTTATAATAGCTTAAATGAGGCTATAATTTGGTCTATTAACTCTGTACAGCTGACTACCAAGATATTTTTCTTTTCTGAGTAGAAAATTCATGTTACTCTTCTGAATGAAATTTCAGCATCTGCCAACTATTTTTTTAAATATGTACTGAAGTGTATTTAACACATCACATGCTGGTGAATATTTTCTTAAACACTTTTTCAGAAATAACAAGTCAGCCTTGTGCCTCCAGAAAGGAAGTACTGAGAAATAATAATGTCCATTATTTTGTGTTCTTCCTCATCAGAAAAGTATACAAACCAACACCAATATCCTGAGTTACTGTAGTGGAGCTGAAATTGTTCAATGAACTACTTTTAAGAGGGAAATAACATAGTGGAACAAATTTATTATTGAAAAAGTCAATAGAGAAAGGCACTAACCAAAATGACGAAGGGGAAGAGTTTACTTTAAAATACATGTGATACAGCAATATAGTTTCTTTTTGCATTTTAATAACCTAAGTAAAAAAAACCTGAACCAGTACACAATACTAGCAAACTAAACATGTTACTTTTTTGTTAAATTATTTTTTCACTATTTTTCTAGGCATTTTTGGAGGGAATGGGAAAAGTACATCCTGTTGATAAAGCGCAGCCGATCATTTTGTTCTTTTCCATTTTTTTTTTTTCTTCTGGAAGAGTCTGGAGATTCAATCTATTTTTGTCCTTTAAAAAATAAAAAGCAGCCACAGAAGAGGATGCATTTTCACATTTCACATCATCACCAAGAAATACAGAGCCCTGACAACCAAGATAAATGAACAACAAACCAAAAAGCAGTGGAGAAGGGTCAAATCCATTTGACTTATAGGCCATTGTAGAGAACAGTGGGTCACACAATCTTTTCTTTTGTTTCTGAAGCTACCAAGTGGAAAGTATATAGGATAAATGCTTCCCTGATTTCAAAGTGAAGAAAGAGGAAGATAACTTAGAAACTAAGGGCTGGCTATGCCAGGTACTTGCACCTATTATTAACACTTGTTAGTACCTAACAATCTTGACTCATTTACTTAATATAGGTTCAGGATAAGTGGCAAATAATCAGAACTTTTAATGTCAAATATTTTCATTTACAATTAAGTACTGATTTCCTTATTTCCATCAAATTTCATTTGACTGCAAGTGTAATTGTAGGAAGTAAGACTGGTATAGGGGTCCTGGGATTTGGTCTTTTGGATTCTTAACTCTGTTAAAGGTGAGAATATTCATGTTCAAGACTTGTTCTTTTCCTATCCTACCTCTCTTATGTCTCCTTTGTCTCTCTCTTATGCTTCTCAAAATATATAGTAGAGGTGCAAAAAATTTCCTTTTGACATTGTTAACACATTTAGGAAAAATACTCTCTTCTCTTTTCCTTTCCCAAATGAGAATTTATATTTTCCTGATTGTGCAGAAAGTTCACAGTTGTCACACAGGAAGCTGTAGTCAAATGATAATGCCAATTTTCTGCATCCGCTAGTCAGGAATATGATCATGAAGTCTTGGTCTCAGAATAGGAAAGACCAGAGGAGGAAAGAGCTGCTGTCAGACAAGTGGGATAAATTAGTATGGAAGATTAGTCAGTGATTAATATGTTTCAAGGGTTGTTTTTATACTGTTACAATTATAGATATATACTTATCTCCCCTTCCTGGCTTGCCTCTATTTATGGACAGTAAAAAGATGAAAAGGAATGGAGAGAGAAAATGGGATTTTTCAGAATGCTGATTGTGCAATCAAGCTAAATACATGGAGAAGATTCAAACACCAGGAAAAAAAAAGAAAAAAGGAGGAAAGGAGGAAGAGAGCAATGTACAAAAGTCAGATTCTTTATCAGAAATTAGAGACTCCACCATGTTGCTTGGGCACTATTATAAGTCCAGCTATTCCTCTGTCTGAAGAAAGAAATACAATTACAGCAATAAAAAAATTTTCTCCTGACTAAATAATATGCTAGGTTCTGGCATTACTAATGTGTGCTATCTTCATTGTTTACATCATCATCAGGATCACCTCTGTCATTGTTTTAATTAGACATGAAGGGGTCTCACTTTTTCTCCCAAAATCTTCACCCATGCAAAGGTCCAGCTCATGCAAAAAAAACCTGGCTGCAAACTGATGGGTTCTCATCTTGATTTATCTTCAGCTTCTTTGATTTGGCTCATTAGATAACAGCACAAGCATTGTTATGGCGCTTGTGAACATGTAGGACTGAGGCATTGAGAGAAAAACTGTTCAGAGGAGTTACAACATGATTGCAAATTGACTGCCATAATGAGAATAGTAATATGTTAGCCTGGAATAGAAAAATATATACATTATAGGCAAAAGTCTACCTTTTTTCCTGTGAATGTGTTGATGTACAGAATGCATCTAGAACAGAGTATTTCGTTTCAGAAAGACCACAACAAAAATAAATAATTTCCATATATTGAAAAATACCTGCAATCAACTAATTCAATGCAAACTATGCTTCGCTTTACCTCTCCCTGTACTTTCCCTTTAGCAGAGTGAATGCAGTAATAATGCTGTTTTAGACATTGCTGTGAAGGTGACACTATCTCAATTTCACTGAAATTCAGTCAAATGAGTAGAATGAAGCTGCAAATATTTCCTAGTATTGCAGAATAGCTAAAGAGTGAATTTCTCTTATCTGAATCAAAGAGTCATGAAACAGTTTTTGTTGGGAGGGATATATAGGAGTCATTTAGTCTACTTAACTGCTAAAAGAAGGACCAGGTAGCTGACTTTTCTCAGTGTTGTGTTCAGTCATGTTTAGAACAGATCTTCAAGGATGCAGATTACACAACTTCTCTGGGGAACCTATTCCAATAATTTAAAATTTTTCCTTATATTTGCCTGCAATTTCCTCCAGTAGGTATTGTGTCCACAGCCTTTTGTCCTGTTACCATGAACCTTCAAGAAAACTCTCTTTTCATTCTCTCCGTGTTTTCATATCCACATAGATAGTAAACAGACCTCCTTTTATCCTCTCTTTTTTTCAGTTATGCCAGCCTCTCCTTATGTGTCGTTTGCTGCAATGTTTTAGCCATCTTGGTGGTCCTTTGCTGGACTCAGTCCGTGTTATGTTAATATGTTCTACTGAGGAGCCCCAAACTGGACAAAGTAGGCCAGAAAAAGAATAATGATCTCCAGATTACTCTGGGTACTTGGCATTACTCTCCAAATAGGATATTTCCATGTAAGAGATCTTGGCATCACTGGGGGAATTTTCTGAAATGCATTCAAAGAGTGATAAATTTTGTCAAAATAAACCAAAGCCAAATATTAAACCAGAAAAACATTATGGTGCCACAGCATTGTTTATTACAGTGAGTATATATACTGAGTAAATATACTGAAACTCCCACTCTGGTGTCATTACTACCATTTCAGAAGGGTCATGATGAAACTTGAAAAAACATGGAAGAAGGCAGCAAGGATTATCAGGAGTATATAAAAGAATGTTTCAGCTCCAGAAACCCATGGCATCTGGGACTTCTACAAGTATTTTATTTCCTTCTTGTTATTGTACAAATTCTACATGTTTTGTATGCAACAATGTATATTTACATTCAGCTCATTTTCTGGACATGCAAGTTTTCCTACAGTCCCATACGGGTTTTTGCATTTCAGGGGGTTTTTTTTGTTTGGTTGGTTGGTTGGTTTGGGTGGGGTTTTTGTAAGTGTTTTGTTTGGTTTCTTTTTTGTTTGTTTGTTTGTTTGGATGGTTAGCCGGATGTTTTGCTTTAGGCAGGGTGGGTTTGCAGCATCTCATCAGGAATTTGTACTCCAACACTAGGTGTCCTAATGTTTCCTCTTCTGAGGCTGCCAGGCTACTTTGACCTGGGTGCACAGTAGTTGCATCAATTCGTGTGGCCAGGCTTTTGAGAATTGTTTCCTTCTCTGTACTTTTTGTTTTCATGTGGCATGATAACACATAGCAATATAAAGGAGTGGGACAGGACATAGTTAGTCACATTTGCTGTCACCAGGTGCTGTAAATCACTCCTAAATCACTGCTTTGAGTTCTGCAGGCATGAACCTTCTTTCTGGCAGTTTAGTTTAATTTCCCTTCTGCTTTTTATAAATAGTCTGTGAATGGAGCCTAATATTTGTCATGGATGCATGAGTCAAATTTAAATAGAGAAATACTAAAATGAGTATCTCCTCTTCCAGCCAGTTTGACTTTTCTACAGCTGGTGAAAAGCTGGTTGGGTCTGGAATAAATAATTTTCTTCTGTTTCAAAGCTTCACAAGATTTTGACATCTGTGGTGAAAGAAGTACCAAAATTAAGCAAACCAAAACAAACCTAAACCCCAGCTGCAAATTTTCAGATAGTTCTTTTTCTGTAAAGTCTCAAATTTGCTACCTCAAAGTCCAATTAGAGTTCATTTTCTATCCAGTCCTGCAGCTGGCAGAAGTTGAGTGAATTTGCCAAACAGCTAATGAAGATTTTCACTGAAATAAATGTTGTTTAAACAGACACAGTTCAACGACTTCAAATGCTATTACAAAGAGAGGTATGGACTCCAGGTTTTAGATATTTAGTGGTTACTTGTTCTACGGTCTTTCCTAGGTGTTTGAAAGGTTTGGTTGGCTCAGGAAGGAGTGATATTTTTGAGTGGCTGCACAGTTTTTCTGAGAGGATTTAAACTCCTACAGAAAGTCTCTATGAGACCAAACAAAAGTCAGAAATTATGAGATTAGTGGTATGTGAAATGTGTGCTGTAAAAACGATGAGAGTACAGAAGGAACAGTATCACCTGAAGAGGAATTTTCCTTTCATTTCAGGCAAACTGAAAGGCATGAACCACCAAGGTACGACAAGTTTTCACTGAGTCACATAAAACACCCAGATGTGAATGTAATAAGGAGAGAAGTGTGAGTGCCTGTGAAGCACTGAAGGTCATGCCCGCACTTCATGTATTTCTTGCATAAGAGCAGAGGAAGATTTTCCTTTGTCTTCACATTTGATAAAATGTTCTGTTTTGATTATAGGTATAAAAATGCAACCGAGCAGGTGTACTGATGATAATTACAGACTTTCCCTGATATACTTGCACTTCTATGGGCACAGAAACTACTAAATTGTCATATAAAAAGCAACACATTTTTCATGAGAACATGTCTATATTCCAGCTATTTTCTCACCATTTTAATATAGGATTGCTTTATTGATGATTTTTTATGGCTGAAATCAGTGATGTTGAGACCAGACACTAATTTAAATTAGGTTGGTCATTTCTGAGATGGCATTAAATCTAAAATACTCCAAGGGAAATTAGTTTAGAAAGTCTAGTCAGGAATGAGTTTGTACTGCCAGAGTTGGGAAAACAGACAATCACTTCTTCAAAAGGAGTTTATAATCTTGACTAAATAATAAGATCTCTAATAAGGATCGTCCTATTTACATGTTGTAGAAGCCATTAGAATTTGGCATTTTTCATCCTTGTTTCCTTTAGTTCTCTTGTTTATTTTTTTGCTGGATTTTCCTTTTGAAGGTAATGCCTCTATTCTGTGTAGTGTAACATTTAATGAGGCCAGGAATAAGGAAAGGCGAGAGAAGCATTATCTAAACTCAGAGATGTTAATATGCATCTTCTGTTGGTATTTTTGCACATTTTAGGTTTCTGTGTCCCTGTTCAAAGACTTGTATTTGTCTGATCTTGAAGTCCAAAATACTCTAAGCCTGCATTAGATAGGAAACCAATTTAGAAATCCCATTTCCTGTAAGCACAAGCCAAAGAGCTGGATGTCTGATGAATTTTAATCACAGAAATAAGACCTGAGAGACTCAGTGTGACTTCTGAACTGTTGAATAGGAAAAAAATGTGCTTAGTTAAAATCAGTGTTATTGATTGTACAAGTTCATTTGCTCAAAATTCACTGTCCTTTTTCAAAGAAAACAAAACGCCTTATTGATTTAATGACTGATATTTTTAAGAGTCCATGTTGTGATACCCCAGGTCCTTCTGCAATCATCCTCTCATGTATATATTTTTTTGTACTTCTATTCCCATTTTACAGTTATGTGTGGACATAACTAACTTTTTTAATTACTCATGATAGTAACACAATCTTCACTAGCATGTTGAATATTTGTAAAAAAGTAGCCTCTCTAAAGGAAAAAACAACATCATGGCAATGAGTAGTGTACCCACTCAAAAAAATATATTAATGCTCATAAACCCAGAGCAAAAAGTATTGAAATAAAAAAAGATTGCAAAAATATTATAATACTGCAAGTTACTCCCCAAAAATGCATTAATCTCACATTGTTACTTTTGCATTTTTCCCTGTTTGCTGCAGGCAGTGGTACAAAGTGGTTGATAGCTACAGTTTGAGATATAGACTGACACTTTCTTCTGCAGCAGTCATGAGTGAGTTATTCCAATCTGTGCTAGCACAGCTGGAAAATTTACCTTCACACGGCTGGAATTCCATTTCAGCCTGTCATGATGCACTACACTGCGTCTGTTTCTTCATGAGCTACAGCACTGGTGCAATGTGTTCTCTAAGGTTTCTGCCATCACAAATACAGTCACTAAAGCCATCTATTAAAAGAAAGTTGAGATTGAAATGCTTTGATATCAAAAAATAAATTATTTTGTAAAGAGTCAGCTCTCTCAGGGTTATAAAAGCTTACATAATTCCATTATTTTATTTCACTTTTAAGTTCTTACAACTGCATTTTTGCAGTTAATTTATAATGTTCCTGGACCAGGTGTATGTTAAGATTCTCTTTCTTAGTACTTACCAACGGGTGGACAGCTTTAGCTTTTATTTTCTCCTGTTCAAGGGAAATAAAAGGGACTAAAACTTACCCTGATAATTTGTTGATATGAGGGACATAAACATGAATTAATCAATATGGGTTATTCCTTCAAGAGTCAGCAACAAAGAAGTGAGGTCTGGAACCTGGACCAAGCTCAAAGTCGGTATGCAAGTTAAGCTTTCAATAATTACCTCAGCTTCTGAATATGACACATAATTTCATTTAAACACTACCATTTCTTAAGTCCACAGAGTATTGCTATTAACATGAATTCAAATGGTAGCTTTCTTCTTTTTCTTTACTGCAAAAGTTTAAAACGTTAGTTGAAACTGAAGCTATGTTAAGTATTGGAATTGATACTCAAGCATCACAGAACAATCCTTTCATTTTACCCCTCTCGCTTTTAAATGCTAAGCAGCAGAGGTGATTGCTTTGTCTGATCCTGTAACCTTCACTCGCTTCCTCTCCCAGTTCACTCAGGAGTTTTCCTTCTGGAGTTACCTGTGCCTGGTGCTGTGAAACATGTTCTGTAGTAAATCATATGTGCTCACAGCAGAACTAAGTGAAAGGCGCAGCTTGCAACTTGTGTGCCTCCAGCTCAAGTCTCCTGTGGTCAAAACCTGTGTGTTGATCACAGTGCTGTCTTTGTAATGCAGGAAGAAGCAGCAAGCACCAAAAGGAGCAGAAATAAGAGCAGAGACAGTTGTTTACAGTTAGTGAAGCTAAAGCAAGACCTGTAATATCAGCTTTTTTACCTCTTTAATACGATTCTTTTTGCTGTATGTGGCAGATTACAGACATGGCTAACGGTTCTTATGTATTTATTGACCTCTTTCTACTTTAAGTGGACTAGCCATACATTCTGTTTGTTCAATACGGACTGGGAAGCAGGTGTTAAAATGTTATTTACAATGTCCTTCTCTGTGCATCAAGAAATGAACCACATCATGGTGAGCACAAAGAAATAAGCTTTCACTTGTGTAGGCAGGTACTGTAAGTACTGTAGAATTTTTTGAGTTTATAAATAGGAAAATGTATTATCCTGCTGTGGAAAATACAAACATATTCAATAGCAGAGCTATCATTTGCAGTTTTTGGAGTTTAGAATGCCAAGGAGTGACCAGCTCTACAGTAGGAAGTCTCGTTTTCGCAGTTTCCCTCAGAGGTATTTAAAAAGAAGGTTTTAAGAGTTCTGAGTCCGTGCAAAATTTAGGGCATTCAAAACAAGTTAGCACTGACTCACTGGGTTTTACTGTAATAAACCCATATAATTTCAGGAATACAGTTTTATAATTAAAGTGGAATACTGCCTTCAAAAGCTATTAACAGAGTGATACTTCTAGTATCATTTAGTGGATATTTTGGGGATGTGTTGGAGGAGACATTTCAAAATTTTGAGACAATTAAGATGGGATTTACTTTAGTTAAGTATAGCTACCTAAATGATGGACTTTTAATCTGTGTAATCATGCTGGAAAGAGAGCATCTCCAGAGAATAATCTGCAATTCCTTTTGTCTCCATTTTTAGTGACTTTTTTTGTCCATTCAAAAATGTATGGAAATGGTTCTCCTTAATTGTTTTTATATTGTCTACGCAAACATCCTAGGCCTCAGGCTTAGTCTATACAATTAAGTTGTAGACAACTGCATCTTGAAGGTCTTTCAAATCATATGTTTTTATAATTAAACTCTGGTCTGCTTTTCTAGAAATCAGTCCACAAAGTCTCTCTTATGGAAAGGTTATCTTCTGAGGGCCTAAAACACATAGACTTCCTAGTCAACAGGCTGCACTTTTCTCATCATATCTGGTTTTTATTTGGAGCTAATATCAGTGGACAAATGTCCATCTCCTTTAGATACACACGTGACTGTCAGTTTGAAAGTCTGTACGTGTTTCAGTGTATAAAGAATACTAAGGTGTAAAAACACTCTGCTGTTTTGCAAGGAATATTACACACAAAATGTCAAATCAGTAGGTCTACAGGTAAGTACTATGTCAATTGCTAGAAATTGCTTAGGGAGAAAATTACTTCACCTCAGGGACATCTGCATCTACATAAGGCAAATTTCTTTTTGGAAGAATTATTTCTAAAATTATCTATTAATTTTAAAAATTCTAAATTACAGGAAACTTGCACAGATTTGACTATGAGTAGAATGCCTGAAAAGAATATATAGAAATAAGGACGTGGTGCAAGAAAAAACCTGAGCGACTTTAAGGACTTTAAGACGTGCTGGTGAAAATCACTGTAGAAGAGGTGGGTGCTATCTTTCTCCATTGAATATGTAGACAGGTTTTATCTTCTAACTCAAGTCCCTCTTTACACCTGATAAACTCTCAGAGGAAGATTTCAAAGTCTATGTGCACCATTTAGAAGTGCAATGCATCTGTCAATACCATGATATATGCAATTGGTCACTGAACTCAGACCTATGGATCACTCAGTGACAGAGGTGGGGGTGATGACATTGCTTCTGTATGAGTGTTCTAAGTCTTCTCCTCGACCTGTTTTTATTATTGCTGAATGAGGCATGCCTGACCGGAGTCGCACTATTCTTGTTCAAAAAACGCTTGTAAAAGAAGTCAATTCTGTAATAGGAGACTGCTGCCAACTTGAAAAATCACAGAAGGCACTGCAAATGCTCTTCACTCCCCTTCTGACTCCATGTTTCTGTGCCATGGTGAAGGCAAGTGTTCATCTTTGTCTGGATATGTGACTTTGTTAATTGGAATTTCCCTCACTAATTGGAAATTCCCTTTTCTGAAAATATACATTGTTTTACAGGGTTTCTGTAGTATACAACAAGTACTCTGAATCACAACAATGGTTTTCCAAAACTTTAAGTTTTGAAAGTTGAGAAAATTAAGTTTGAGAAGTGGAGCATGAAAGAAGCAGACACTACATGTATACATGTATACATGCAATGAAAAAGATGTAAATGTCCATTTTTGGATCTTCAACCCACCAGATCCTACTCAATGCAGCTGCTTTATGATTCAAAGTAGAGCTTTAAGTTACAAAAAATAAGTTAAATTACCAATTGCTTGATAAGGTACATTTAGATGACAGAGCACAAACAGATAAATTTCCTCACCCAAAGTCTTCATGTAACATACGATGGGGTCTGATCTACATTACCTTTGTAACTGTATAGGTAATTAAGCATTACAATGTGATGTGACCCTATTAAGCTAAATAAAGTAGGATCATATCAGGATTTATCAGAAAATCCACAGGTGTCTGTGAGGGGTTAGCAGAAGCTGACATGATTTTGTTGAGTTGTTATGCAGATCTTGCAATCTACTGCTTGGTTGGACACGACAGGGTATAGAAGACCTCTAAAGTAGAGTTCTTGTCATGCTGGGGATATTAAGAATCTCTTGGCCCTTTATCTAAAGACAGGATATTACCATTAAAAAAAAAATTAAATCCACATGATTTCACTCTGTTTGGTTTTACACTGCCTTGTTTGTTTGGATACAATTCACTTTTCATGACTAGTGGGTTACTAAACATGGGCTGTGAACTGCAGAAAGTAAAGGTGTGGTAAAATCATCTCCAGTCTTCCTTCCTTCCATGTTAGAAGAAATCTGAAACTTCTTTGTTGGTAAAATGTTTTCCTGATCTCCATCAAAAAGTCACAATAGAATTTGAGTGTATTATTCTCTCAACATACTTGTGTGCTCTCAGTTTGGGAACACAGACACTTTTCAAAACGCCAGCCTTTTATCTTCATATTGACCCATATCAATCAATTGAGTTGAAATTGTAGGTTTTGTTCCTCAAGCTGAAAAATATAGCTCATTAGATCATTCCTTTCAGAACTCAAAAAAGCCTTCAGAAAATTTTTTCTTTGAACAAAGGCTTATACAAACTTTTTTTTTTATTAAAGAACAAGGAAAAGAAATAATATATTTAGTTTTAACTATAAAAAGTCTGTAAGAATTCAAGGTAATCTAAGTTTAAAATATTTCTAGCCAGAAATACTTTTCTGTTGCATATATTTGATACTGATTCTGTATGATGCTTTGATTTATTTCCAAAGACTTTGTGAATACAAAAGCTTAACAGTTCATAGTAATTATAGATCAATGTGATTTACAATAAAGACTTGGCATTAGGATCTTGGCTAGCACATAGTAACACAAAATTGTAACATGCACTTATTATTCAATTCAGTGTCTTTGTCATTCTGTGTTTCATACTCTAGAGAGATTTCAAAATAAAATAAAAAATGACACTAAACATGAGGTACTTCAGCATACAATGTCATTTTGAAACTGTCTAAGCAGATGAACCAAAACCAAAAAGAATTGTCTTTACAGCATGAAGCCATTATCATTTCCTTTTTTGAGTTCTACAATGAAAAGTCATGTAAGTAGCAGTAAATCCTACATGTTTGACTACACTAGCTAATTAGGAAATAATTATGCCATGGCATTTTGTCAAACTTGCTGGTGCTCCATTAATGTGCATTTCAGATTTAGTACATAGAATGCTTAATTATTTCTTATCATTTGTTGCTTTTGATATGTGATGTGGTTATTTTCTACAATAAATAAATTTTAGAAAACCCAGTTGATAGATGATATAGAAAGTTTCTGTGTTTAATTAGCTTTGAAAAGGGCAGACAAATGAATTACCACAAAACTCTTTTCAGTACTTATATCCTTTTGCTTTTGCAAAACACTGACAAGCAGCTCAAGCTGAGAGAATTTCCTGATACTTATCAGCCACCCACAGTTTCTGCTGGCCATATGAGAAACTGCAGGCTACATTTAAGTGTAAAAAGAAATGAGTGAATCCTTCTCTCTGGCTATTGATTCAGATTAAACTTCCTCCAGCATCAGCAACCTTCCCTCCAGGGCTGGTGTTATAGTGTTTTATTTAATTTGGAATTTTCAGAAACCATTTGGCTAGCACTTCCCTACACGAACACAAATTCAGGGCCAAATGGACAATAGAAATAAATAACAGAAATTGTGTCTTGGTGAATTCAGAGTAATTATTCCATCTATTGAATTTGGCATTCCCTTATCAGAGTTTTTTTGACATTGTGTCTGCCCTTCAGATTCTCCATCTTTATATAATAAGTAACACAGAGCATGTTGTGAAATTATACATTTATCTTTGCTTTTCTTCCCCTGTACTCCGTTCTGATGCGATCCCACATGGAGCTCTGTGTTCAGCTCTGGGGCCTCCAGCGCAGGATGAGGCCGCCAGGATGATCAGAGGGATGGAGCACCTTTCCTGTGAAGATAGACTGAGGGAGCTGGGATTGCTCAGCGTGGAGAAGGCTGCAGGAACACCGTGTGACAGTCCTCCTGTACCTAAAGTGGGCCTACAAGAAAGCTGGAGAGGGACTTTTTACAAGGGTGTGTAGATCTAGGATAATGTTATGGGCACCTGGAGAACAGCTGGTCTTACTATAAAGATTATAGTAAATAAGGAATTATGTGCCTCAACCTCTTCCTCATCCTTTGTCACTGTGGTTCCTTCCACATCCACTAAAGGATGGAGATTCTTCTTAGATCCTTTCTCATTGATGATGTAGTTACAGAAGCATTTTTGTTGTCTTTTATGGCACTATCCAGAAAATGTTCTAGTTGAACTTTGTCCCTTCTAAGTTTCTCCCTGCATAACCTCACAACGTCCTTGTAGTGCTCCTGAGTTTCCTGCCCCTTCTACTGAAGGTCATAAATTCTCCTTTTTTTCCTGAGTTCGAGAAAAATTTCTCTGTTCAGCCAGGTTGGTCATCTTCAACACTTACTCATCTTAGTTAACTTTGAACAGTCGTATTCCATTTGCTTTCCGTTTTAAGCATTCTGCCAAAATAGTTCACATATTTAAGAAGGCGGCAATTCATTTTAAAATTGTAAAGCAATGAAGGAACTATTTTAATAACTTTTCTTCTTTATTTAAATACTACCACAACACGTTGCTGGAAGTTTTAAATGAAATATTATTATGCTTTAAGCAGCAGTTTAATTTTACAAGACAATTTCTAATTTAACATTTTAAAAAATCACTATAGGCTGTTATTTGAAATTACATTCCAAGAAATTATAAATTTTTATGAGATTTTATGAGCAGCTTTCCAATAAAATTTTATCAAAGGTGGAGTCATAACATTTGAATAAGTTCTTATTATGTGCAGTGAATACAGTGTTTCCTGTTTAACTTTAACATTACATAATATTTAATCTAAACTAAGTTGAGAGCACTATATATAAATGTATAATTATACATACTTCAGATGCTTTATTATCTACCTTTTTTATTATACAAATGTGTTGGTTTCTAAGCTGTTTTTCTAACAGACATTTATATGTATATTAACTATCTTTGCCAAATTTACAGCAAAATAATTACAATTAATCACACTATTTAGGAATGCCAGAATTTAGGATATATATTGTTTAATCTGCTCTTTTTTACTTCTATTATCCTGTAGTGTGGGTTTCCAGAAAGTGAATTAATGTATATTAAAAAAAACCAGTGTAAACTTGCACAGCAGCAAAAGATTTCTGTCTTTAAATCATGCTTCAGATAGTTTTTTGTTTGCAAACGCTGATTTGCATCAACTGTGAGACTACACATGCAAGGGAATTCAAAAGCTACAGCCCTGTTTTTGCATGTAACTCCAAGAATCTGACATAAATCTGAAGATGTATAAGTTATTCAGCTCTGGCTGCAGAGTTTTGGATAACAGGTAAATATACGCATTTGTCACTTAACATTCCCAGGAATCATTTTGCTGCACTAAGAAAAAAATTCATCACATGTAATTTTATAGCTGCTGAATTTAAAATAGCTATTTGGATTACCTCTGTATGCAGCTGGAAAATGAAGAAACATCATAAAACATCATAAAACAAGGATGAGTATTTTCGTGAGTGTGTGAGTGAGAGAAGGGGAATACTCTTTTTCTGTGGAGCAGTTAATGTCTTTAATTGTTACAATGCAGTTTAAATACAGAAGAGCAAAGAAAGCTTAGCCTCTGTGAATTAAATGGATCCATCCCAGAAAAGGTTAGAAATACACACACAAAAAACATAATTAAAACCAGACGAGGTTACACGTTGGTGCCAAAAAAATTGATCTATTTTGTTTAATAGTAAAAGAGGCAAGGAGAAAGAAATAGAAAAGAAATAAAAAAAAGTTGGGGGGGGTGGTTGGGGGGACAGGGAGAGAGTGACAGGGGTTAGACAGAAACATGTCACCCTTCCTGGGGTCCCAGCGATATCTCTCATTGCTCCCCTCCATCTGATCATCTGTGTGGTGAGCGTCCCCCGCTGCTGCACCGAAGAGTACAGAATCCAGTGGATTAATAGATGTTTTTGGCCAGGTGGGAACACCNCTGAGGGAGCTGGGATTGCTCAGCGTGGAGAAGGCTGCAGGAACACCGTGTGACAGTCCTCCTGTACCTAAAGTGGGCCTACAAGAAAGCTGGAGAGGGACTTTTTACAAGGGTGTGTAGATCTAGGATAATGTTATGGGCACCTGGAGAACAGCTGGTCTTACTATAAAGATTATAGTAAATAAGGAATTATGTGCCTCAACCTCTTCCTCATCCTTTGTCACTGTGGTTCCTTCCACATCCACTAAAGGATGGAGATTCTTCTTAGATCCTTTCTCATTGATGATGTAGTTACAGAAGCATTTTTGTTGTCTTTTATGGCACTATCCAGAAAATGTTCTAGTTGAACTTTGTCCCTTCTAAGTTTCTCCCTGCATAACCTCACAACGTCCTTGTAGTGCTCCTGAGTTTCCTGCCCCTTCTACTGAAGGTCATAAATTCTCCTTTTTTTCCTGAGTTCGAGAAAAATTTCTCTGTTCAGCCAGGTTGGTCATCTTCAACACTTACTCATCTTAGTTAACTTTGAACAGTCGTATTCCATTTGCTTTCCGTTTTAAGCATTCTGCCAAAATAGTTCACATATTTAAGAAGGCGGCAATTCATTTTAAAATTGTAAAGCAATGAAGGAACTATTTTAATAACTTTTCTTCTTTATTTAAATACTACCACAACACGTTGCTGGAAGTTTTAAATGAAATATTATTATGCTTTAAGCAGCAGTTTAATTTTACAAGACAATTTCTAATTTAACATTTTAAAAAATCACTATAGGCTGTTATTTGAAATTACATTCCAAGAAATTATAAATTTTTATGAGATTTTATGAGCAGCTTTCCAATAAAATTTTATCAAAGGTGGAGTCATAACATTTGAATAAGTTCTTATTATGTGCAGTGAATACAGTGTTTCCTGTTTAACTTTAACATTACATAATATTTAATCTAAACTAAGTTGAGAGCACTATATATAAATGTATAATTATACATACTTCAGATGCTTTATTATCTACCTTTTTTATTATACAAATGTGTTGGTTTCTAAGCTGTTTTTCTAACAGACATTTATATGTATATTAACTATCTTTGCCAAATTTACAGCAAAATAATTACAATTAATCACACTATTTAGGAATGCCAGAATTTAGGATATATATTGTTTAATCTGCTCTTTTTTACTTCTATTATCCTGTAGTGTGGGTTTCCAGAAAGTGAATTAATGTATATTAAAAAAAACCAGTGTAAACTTGCACAGCAGCAAAAGATTTCTGTCTTTAAATCATGCTTCAGATAGTTTTTTGTTTGCAAACGCTGATTTGCATCAACTGTGAGACTACACATGCAAGGGAATTCAAAAGCTACAGCCCTGTTTTTGCATGTAACTCCAAGAATCTGACATAAATCTGAAGATGTATAAGTTATTCAGCTCTGGCTGCAGAGTTTTGGATAACAGGTAAATATACGCATTTGTCACTTAACATTCCCAGGAATCATTTTGCTGCACTAAGAAAAAAATTCATCACATGTAATTTTATAGCTGCTGAATTTAAAATAGCTATTTGGATTACCTCTGTATGCAGCTGGAAAATGAAGAAACATCATAAAACATCATAAAACAAGGATGAGTATTTTCGTGAGTGTGTGAGTGAGAGAAGGGGAATACTCTTTTTCTGTGGAGCAGTTAATGTCTTTAATTGTTACAATGCAGTTTAAATACAGAAGAGCAAAGAAAGCTTAGCCTCTGTGAATTAAATGGATCCATCCCAGAAAAGGTTAGAAATACACACACAAAAAACATAATTAAAACCAGACGAGGTTACACGTTGGTGCCAAAAAAATTGATCTATTTTGTTTAATAGTAAAAGAGGCAAGGAGAAAGAAATAGAAAAGAAATAAAAAAAAGTTGGGGGGGGTGGTTGGGGGGACAGGGAGAGAGTGACAGGGGTTAGACAGAAACATGTCACCCTTCCTGGGGTCCCAGCGATATCTCTCATTGCTCCCCTCCATCTGATCATCTGTGTGGTGAGCGTCCCCCGCTGCTGCACCGAAGAGTACAGAATCCAGTGGATTAATAGATGTTTTTGGCCAGGTGGGAACACCCACGTGCCTCCTCTGGAGGGGGCTCGGTTTGACACTGCCCCTTACAACACTGGATCTGTGGCATCATCTCTGGTGTAGGGTCTGGGGACTCCTTTGGGGGGTGTCTTTGATGGGCCATTATACCCCCTCCTTGCTGTCCTTCGTGGGGATAAGCTTTTCCCAGGGTGAAGGGTCCCCAACAGTTGGGCTCCTCTGGGCATTCACTGCCTCTGACCAGAGGTTTTTCCACTCTACACCCAAAGCCTCTCTCCCCCGACCCTTTGGTGTGAGTCTGTGCTGGCCTGGCAGCTGATAGCCCAGGGGCTATGGTCTGCACCCCGAAGGTGCTAAGCTTGATACCTCTGTGAATGTTTTCTTTTCTCCCCCAGCCCAGACCTGAATCACTTTATCTTACCTCCAGCAGCGAGCAGCCCAGGGCCTCAGTCGGGAGGTCTATTCAAGGTGTGGTGGTCTTCTCTGCAGCTTTCATACTACAGTTTTGCTATAATGGGGGAAAAGTCCTTCATGAAAATGTTTAAATCATAAACTATAACATTTTAGTCTCTGACATTAATGAAGACTGGCAAATTAGCTGTATCAAACTGGGAAAATTCAAGAGAACTAGTCTGTAGTCTAAAAGAGTCATCTGAGAGAGAATTAGATGAAAAGCTGCCCTCAGTGTGGCAGTTATTGTTTTAGTTTAAAAGTAAGCTAGAAGAATACATGATAAAGACACAGGTATTAAAACCCCTCATGTATGGGTTAATATCAAGAAGAGTTATATAGATTGATGTATCTGTGCTGAAAACTGCAGTTCTGGAAGAATTATTTGTTCTGATAACTGCAGTTCTGGAAGAACCAAGAATTTGTTGATCTGACTCTGTTGGCAAGAGTAGACCAAGGCAGGAATTACTAGTGACGTGTTAAGAAAGGGGGCAGATAAATTTTAGTAGAAAATTCTGTTGATGGCTATTAATTACTGGGTGACAGGGAGAAGATCCTCAGAAACTATCATCATATTTAACTTTCTATACCAAACCAAGGCACCCATTACAGCCATTACCAGAGGTTAAAATGTGAGACCAACACCTTAGAAGAATTCTTCCAGCTACATATCCAGACTCCAAACTTTGCATATCTCCAAATAGTTGCTGCATTTCAGATATATGTTTAAGCTTCCATTATAGGGAGTGGAAAATTAGTCAGTCTACAGTATCATTTTGATGACCTGCATCCTCTTTCAGTTGCAACAGCAGTTTGTTTTTTGCCAATACCTACTGACAGATCATTTCCTGACCTCCCTGAAGCTATTATCTGTTTCTCTGTATTCTCAGGTTTTATTTGAAAGAAAGTAAATCTCTAAACATTGTGTTTGTGAAGTTTAGACGTGAATTGAATACAAGCAACACAAAGGTAAGTGAAGGAAAACCGAAACAACTCGAAGATGTAATGCAGTCTTCCTCAATTTTCTTGGAGAAGAAAATATAAAGAAAAAATCATATTTAGCAGATGTCACCAGTCTCAAATCTATAATTTCTGCACCTTTAATGAGCTGATTTACATAACAATGCGAAAAAAGTTTTATTCTCTGCAGTTCAGGTTGTCAGGGTTACAGTCTCTTGTTAATTTTCTGTAAAGAAACAATGTGTAATGATGCCACAAATTTGTACAGCTTTAACAGAATAGTCAGTTAATTTTTGTAGAAGCCTTGAAAGGCAAAATGTAAGGATCTTTGCAGGCCTCTAGGCGTAACTAGGGAGAATCAAGCTTGTGGAGCTAACTGAAGCCAAGAGGTAATGCACTCATGTTTTGAATGGATTTAGAGATAGTCATGGAGCCTTCCTGTACTCCATTTTACTTCTCATCTTGCTTTCTTCTTTTAACCTCAGAGAAAGATGAAATATATAGGCAGGAAACAACCCAAAGTGAAACTTTTCTCTTTCACCATGTCTACTGTAACAAGGAATGTCTAGGTGCTTGTGTCAGCAAACATATTCATCCTACAGAGAAAGTTATTGCTGTCACTGTGAGGCAGCTTTTCAGTTACAGCAAAATAAAAGTTTATCTTCTGTAGAAGTGTCTTTTGTTTTTCAGAGACAGAATTTCCTAGAATAAATGCTGCTGCCCTTCTGTTAAAGTCCATAACCACTAAATCTGTGTAACTGAGGATTCAGTGTCCTATCTCATCTCTTATCATTGGCCAGTTTAATACCCTTTATCTCCCCAGAATATTTGTCAAGGACTTAGAAATCATCTTCAAGGTGCAAAGCAATACATTGCTGAGAATCTTAAATAAGTGAATTTCTCCCTGCATAAATAACTTTGGAAGAGATGTAATATTATTATTATTATTACTATTATTTTTATTGTTGTTATTAACAATTTGATGATATTATTATTATTATCATTATTATTATTATTACTGCATTTGGTTAACAAGTACACTTGGTTAATGCATAGCAGTCTACAACGACTAGAAGATTCCCTGTATTGCTTTAGTGGAACACAGAATATGGTGGTACTGATTCAATAAAATAGTAGGATCATGTTAAAATTTCTCATATTGAGATTATTTCACCAGAATATCAGAGATCATTTATTACCTGTGGCCATTTAGGATACCCAACTTATCAGTTTCTAATGGCCTTCTGACTCTAAGATAGAAGCTGATAGTAGCTATGCCCTCCTACAAAAACTGCTCTTTGGCTGAACACTTTTGTGATCTGTGCTGGAGTGTTGACTAGATTAAGTATCTTATTATGTGAAAACAGTTGTTGAGAGCTTTGTCAATTTTAGATGAAAAACCATTGTGTTCATGAAAGCATTTCAACATTAAAGTAGTTTAGATGGCAGGGCTGGTTGGTGTCAAAATAAGAATAAAATCAGTCACGAGATGATTGCTATCTGGATTCATCCGATAAACTCTGGTAAAATACTTCCAGTTCTGCCATCTAGATCATGCAGATTTGTTATATCATGAAATGGGAGAAAGAACAACTTTGGTTCATCTCAACCTAAAGAAAATATCTAAAGTACATAGAAGTGATATAGGCAAAATAGATAAGATTAACTGAGCTTTGAGCCTAATTTTATCACTTGACTGAACAGAAGCATAGGGTGACCCATAGAGATGTAGAAGTTAAAACCCTGAAAAGCTTAAATGGGTAAGGTCAGTCCCTCTCAGCCTTAAACCATAAGCAAAGAACTTCTAAGTATTTCAGTCTTTCTATCTGACAATACAGTTAAACTACTCATAGGCCCTGCCTGTTAGTATTGGTTAATTCTTGTGTTACCCAAGAATTAGTGTCAATTTGGTAGCTGGATCTCACACTGGACTTGAAAGATCTCAAAAATATAGGCTGAAGGAAAGTAAATAGGACAGATATACCCTTCCTGGGATATCTTATAACCCCATGGAAATCTTTTGAGTGAATCTTACAGCACACAAGAATTGGAGAAACACCACAGAGATTTAGGTAGAGTTCTAATGTTTTTAATGCTCATCAACGCATTTATTTTAATCAAATGCAGTAATAATGAACTCTTGTACTGGTTTTCTCAGGAGTACAGTTAATTTTAGTCATAGCAGTTTGTGTGGTGCTGATTTTGAGTTGTGACCAAGTCACTGTTGATAGCACTGATGTTTTAGCTGTTGTTGAGCAGCACTAGTGGGTACGAGTGGGATGGAGGTGCGCAAGAAGCTGGGAGGGGACACTGCCAAGATAGCTGACTCCCACTCCCACTGACCAAATTCATATTGCATTATTGTACTCAGCCAAAACCACAAAAAAAAACAAACCTGGGGAAAGAAGGTCAGGACCTCTGAAATTATGGCATTTGTCTTACCAAGTAACCATCACCCTTGATGCAGCCCTACTTTCCTGGAAACAACTCCACATACAGCTTTTACTTCACCTATTAATGTATCTTTATCGTAATCCACAAATTATCTCACTTTCACTTTTTATGTGAATGAGCAGAGGTGTAGGGCTGAACAGTTTACCTTGGTGTAGCCCCAAATAGCTCTTAGAAAGCAGAAAGAAAAATTGGGAAAAGTTAATATTATGTCATACAAAGCTATCTCAAGGATTTTGTTTTATTAAGAGGGAAAGAATATGTCCAGCTAAAAAAAAAAAAATTTGGATTATATTTATTAGTTTTTCAATAGCCTATTGTGCTTGTTGTTTTTTACAAAATAGTTTCTTTTCTTTGACTTGTCTAATTTTCTTTTTGAAAGTTTAGCCCACTGCAAGTGTAAAACATAATTGTAGTGAGTATTTTCCTAACTAAAATGAATGTTCCACTTCCCATGTTAAATAATTAGTAAGAAAATATACACATCAAGCAAAATATAGTTGAACTTCCACCTGATGCAGAAATACCCCAATCCATATTAATTTCTCTCAGAAAATCTTAGGAGTATGTGTTAATCTTATAATACATTTTAGAAAAGCTAAAAAAGCCAGACTAAGATAGAAAGCTCACTGCCACAGTCCTGACAGAGAGAAATAAGGGAGAACGTGTTGAATTTAAGATTTTAATAACATTGGGTGTGATTATCTCCTGTGTAGTCTGCTGCATCATGTTTGAAATCTACAATTACAAATAACTCTTTTCCCACCAAGAATTACTATAGTGTCATGGATATGGCCCTGTCCAGAGTTCCTTGACATGGCAAAGTAGACAGAGTTACAATTTTTGTGCTAATAGCATTTTAACACTGGTGTAGAACATGAACAATTAGGGTTGCCTGACTCTGTGCAAAAGATTTGCATTGCTAGAAGGGGTTTTTTGTGCTTAAAAGATTCACAATATAATTAAATCTTGGAATAAACCATTTGATAAAGCAATTGTCTTCATTTCAACCTAGAAGGAACCTAAGGTCATTATAATCTATTAGAATGATGATGCTGGGATGAATTAACATTTATTTAATGGACAACCACACTCTAAAAGAAGGTCAGAGGGTAACCTTATTGCTTAGCGCAATGATGAGGGCAGTGTAGAAGGTAAAGGCACAACTGTTCTGCAGACCACATGTGGTAGAAGAAGTCTTGCAGTCTGATAAAGTACATAGTCCAGAATTTGGTACTTGAAATAATCTGTATAATACCCACAGATATTTTTATATCAGTGAAACCAAAAAACCTGGTAAATCTGGCCTTGCTACTTGGAAAAGCTTCCTAAGTTACTGATAATAAAATCACATAATCAAAGTTTTTCCCTACATAAATACGGTTTAGATGCTGTAGACAAAATAGCAAAGGTATGGAATACAACTTTGGGATATATAATTTAAAAATTCTAGTTACATTAAATTTGTGCTCCAGTTAATGTAATTAAAAATGTAGGCTGAAACATACCAGGAGCATAAAATAAAATAAAAAATCATATTGAAGAGATCTTGTAAACAGTATAAGAAATATTGCAATGTCAGATATATTTTAAGAAAAAATGAATAATACCCCTTTCTGATATTAACCTCAATAGGAGAGAGAAAGGAATAAGCCAAATATTTCCTTGTATCTTTACACACACAGAGACATGGGCACACACTCTTACCTGCCTCCTGATAGAGCCTTCACCTGGCAGATAAGAGACTTGGGCTTGCATCTTCTTCTTCTGAGGAGAGATTTTCTTCTCTATGGTTGACTACTATGGAAAACTGGGTGGCAATCATGGGCATTGATTATAAAAAAGCCATTAAGTCTTCATATGGCTATTTGTGCCATTGTACCAAGTCAGTGTCATTGAGTAGCATTTACTTTTATTTCAGAATGGTGCACTACAATTAGGACTTTGCCTGCAAAGGCCTGAGCAACAACATATAGCAAAATATCAATGCCTAGGAAACCCAGGCAACCACCAAGCTGCAGGTTTTCGATTCCATTTTCTAATTTAAGCTGTTCAATCTTCTTCAGTCTTGCCTTTGATAGCTGATTTTTCCATTTAATCTCAGCCATCGTCTTTTAACTGCTCTCTGTCCTTTCTACTTGGAGTGGAGTGACATCAAATACTGAGTAAGAACTGATTACATGATACTGTCTTTGACTGGGTGCAAAGACAATCATCTTGCAGAGCACTGAAGAGAAAATTCATAGATTTTCTTAAAAATTTGTTGCGAGGTACATTTCCTTCTGCTATCCCTCTTTTTTCACAATACCACATTTCACCGACACATAATATGCTACTTAATACTCTATGGGCAAATTGTTCCTACAATGAAACAGCATGAACTCCACTCAACCAAGAAAAGAAAATAAGATTGATGTACTTTAACTGAGTTACATGAATGAAGGTCAGAGTTTTGATGCTTTTGTGTCATATTGGTATGAAAAATAAATCTTTATATGGCTGCTGGGAAAACTGACAATGTTTCATTTACCATTCAAGCTCTTGGAATCTCAGCTCCCAGGGATAAATGTGTACTCTCAGTCATTACAAACTGTTTCTTAATTCTAGAGGCTGGATATTAGATATATGGAATAATATAGACGTAAAAGAACAGGGACTACTTTTGCATGTCTAATAGTCCATTCTGGGTATCTTTAAATTTCTACATATTGCAAAAGGAAAAACAGTATGAAAGTATGCTTTCAGATCAAACAACTCTAGGGAACTATATTGCTTTCCCTGATGACTTATTTTAAGTCTTATCATGCTGTTTCTGTATGCTATTTGAATTAACCAGCAGCATGATAAAGAAGATGTTGCATTGAGGTTTTGAGGGAAATAGGGAAATACACTGAGGAACAACTTGAAATCATAGAGGATTTGGGCCTAGTGGTAATGGCTGAGCCACAAACAATGCAAGTAATGCCTTTGTTCTTGAATTTTATTTTGCACTTTTCTGACTGCGGTCATTTTAAGCAAGATGATCATGTCAATAGCTAGTTAAAATGACCTGAAGTCATCTCTAACTTGCATCAGCTGATAAAATATCTAAAAAATAAAAAAGAAACTATAGACGGAAGACTGTAATCATGCCTTGTTTCCCCTACCGTGGTAGCAGTAGTGAGAAAAGGTGCTGTAATACATGAGTCCTGATATCGATGTTTTAAGTGACAAAAACATATCCACCTACTTTAAGTATACTTCTCCTCTATGAAACACAGCTAACCAGAGGAATCTGAGTGATTCATTTGGAAATATGTAATTCAATGATACAGACGATTCCTCTACAGTCTAGATTGGTTAAAAAGTGAGGTTGACTTTGCCAGAATTTCTTAGGCAGAGGGAATTCTGTCAAGATCAAAGGATCAAAGCATATGTTTTGTGGTTCTACAGATGAGTATGCTTTCCCATGGTAAGAAGCAGAACTGAACAGGAAGGCTAAATCTTTTCATTTTCTTTCTATAACCCAAGACATTTTTTTGTTATTCAGATCCTGAACTTGTGGAGCTTCTAAGGAGAAGTACTTGTGCTAGCACAACTCCTTAATTCTTAAGTAAATATATAATCCAATTAGAATAATTCCTTGAAGTTTACTTTAAATCTAGCTGGAAAAATACCAAGAGTTATATACTTTCTTTTCTCTCTTTTTAAATGAATGTTAGTGGAATGAAATGACCTGAAACTTTTTCTTCCTTTCTTCTTTTTTGTTTTCCTATCATTGTAAAGAAAAAAATTAAACGACAATACAAATGTATTAGAATACATTAGCTATAACTTCATAAAATTAACAATCTCTACTGCCATGCATTATTTTATAACTGTTTTACACATATCCATTTTCAACATGTTTGAATTAAAATCCATATATATGTTATTGTACTATACTGCATTTTTCCCCCAGTTGCTATTTATATTCCACATTTGAAAGTCTTGCATGTTTTATTCAGTCACCAATATTTGAATATATGAAAATGAAGTTGAATTTATCATCTGTGATGATAAAAACCCTAAAGATAAACATCAAAAATGTTTTCATTCTGTGTGTGTGTTACTTTGAAAGCTCCAGAAGACATTATTTTAGGATATTAGAAAATATTTTATGCAGCTTTTCAACATTTACTTGTATTTTGACATTCAAAAAGATGCTCTCGGCACTAGAGCTTTCTGAATAACACTTACAGTTGTCCTCTTCGCTGTTTGCATTTAAAAAGGATAATCACAATGGTACTTATCAGGTTTGTTGTGAATTATAATGCTTTTGCACCCATCACTAATCACCAAACCTGTAGCTCACCATAAAATGGAACTTTAGAGATTGGATTGCTGCTGCAACTTCCATCGGTGGTTTTTATATTTTAATATGACACTCCATTATAGTTAGTTCCTCCTGTTAAAGTCATTAGATATGTATGTGAAGTAGCCTATCTTTATCTCTGTTGCTGAACAGCAATTATTTCAAACAGTTTGGGTTGCTATTAAGTGAAGACAATTTCTAAACTGTTTTAATTTTCTATGTGTCAAACTCTATATGCCTGTTCAGCTTTTTTTTTTGCCTTCTTACTCTTTGTTCTTTTTTTTCCTCCATGCTTCCTTTTGTTAAAGTGAAGGAAGTAGAGCTGGTTTTTCATTTCAAGTGCTCATGAACACAGTTAATTCAAAGATTTATTGTCTTGGGAAACAGGCAAAGGTTGACATTTCAAGCTTTTTTTTTTTTTGGTTAGAAGTACATAATTTCAGCTACATGTCTTCTCTCTCTTCCTCCCTCTCTCCCTCCCTCCCTCCTCCTTGTGCTGCTTTGTGTTTTGCACTAGGAATGTAATTTGTAGAAACCAGGATTTGGACAGTACAGGACTAGTGGGACCTGAAATATTTAGTGGTCTGCAAACAATGCCAAATCTATAGCTTCAAGTTCACTCAGGAGTTTAGAAAAGGCTTCTATGCTTGTACCAATCAAGCATTGCTTGGTTAGATCGCATCGCACATTTTATGTCTGCAACTGACAAATTCCCTTAAAGTAAACTGCAAATTCATAGGGCATTAAATGGGCTTTTTTTTCTACCACTGATTTAATGGATAAAAAAAAAAGTTTTCACTTTGCTTGAGCTGCAGTGAGTCACATCTGTCCTGAATTTTCATATATATGATAAAGCACGAGTGTAATTTCTCTTCTGTAAGTACTCAGGACTACTTTATAGAACTGCTCCCCTAATTTGAATTTTACTCCTGTTGCAAAAGCAGGAGGGTAATTATAAAGTACCATGTAAAAGGGAATGTTAAGCAAAGGTAGCCACATACCTGCGAGGTTTGGCCTTGCTGACCAACCTAAGCAGAATGCTTTAACTGCATGACTCAGTTGTAAGCAACAGATACATCAATAGCCTCATGACAGGTGTCAGTTTTAGCTTTGTCATTTTGTCTGCTCCTGCTCCACAACTTCTTTGGAACACACTGGGGCACAACAGCATTTCTCACAGACAATAATATGTATAACTGATTCACTTGTGTAGTAGCAGATCTTATGTGCAAAGAAATGGTGTTTGATTAGTCTCTGTTAACTGGATGGGAACTTTTGAGATGATGCTGGATTTCACCTGTTTTTCCAGTCCCAACACCTTATGAACTTTTAAGGAGAAAAATTAAGAGACAGGTTTTACAGCAAAAGAAACTCACTATTGATATCAACATACCAAAATAAATACATGTCTCCTGATTTAAAAAACAAACAAACAAACAAATATAGTAAATCCAAAGCCAACAAACTCTTCAATTTCAATTTGGAAGAGTGATTGAAGTCAGCATGTTTATTTAATTGCATTGCAATCTTTTGCATTGTAATCCCCGGGGTAAGTATATGTATGTGCCTTTTCTGAAGACTGAAGCTCTTGATTTTTCACTGCTGTTATAGAAGATTGAAATATTCCAGCTTGTTTAGAACAATCATAGCTTGCTTAATTTATTTTTTTTCTGAAATCTGTATTTGAAGCAAATTTTATTATGTAAAGTGTGTGTAATCAAGGAACCCTGGTTCTTCTTATTTTTTGAGCTTCATATTTTTGTAGGAAATTCCTAAACTTTCTAATGTCTCATATTATTTTTGCTACATCACCATCTTTCCTTCAATTCCCTAACTACATGCAACATCTTTCCCATTATTGTGTTTTGTCTCCAAGGACAGTCTTTGAGGCTAGTGGTTTCTCTCCTGAAATGTTAGCTGGCAGAAAATTGCATTATCTCCTTCAGTGTCTATTTATGCTCTGTTTCTCCATTTATGCTGATTGTACACAATTTTCTGTTTCTGCCTGTTTTCCTTCTTTTCTCCCTGTCTGTTTGTACAGCTCAGATTCGTCAGTAGATTTGATGACCTTTTAGTCATTTTGTAATCAGGTTGGTTAGGCACAGTGTTTCTGAGAGCAAGTGGTAGAGGGGAACAACTGCTGTTTGCTGAGTTCATAGCATGTCAAGCATGACTGAATCAACGAAATCATCAGATTCATTGTAGTCCAGATATTCCTGAAAACACCTTATGAAGAGTCATTCCCTTAGCTACGCTCTTGTCCTGATTTCTTTGCTGCTTTGTTCTGTTCAAAGGATCAGTGACCCCTCCAGTTATTCTTACTGTGTTGAAAATATGGCCTTATAGAAGTGCTACACTGTGCAACAACCTGAGATATCTTTTACCAGGGCAAGGTGCTCCAAAATAAATTTTGGTAGTGATTGGCACAAAGTTATCTTCCATCTTTCTTCAAAGTACAATTCATGCAGTCTGTCCAACCGAAGTGTCCATGGACCGTCATGTATAAAGAGAAGCACTACTTTATCATTATCCATCATTCCATTTGTGTCTCACCTGTTTATCCACTGACAGTGTGTAATACCTGCGACATGCAGAACATCAGATCCAATTGTTCTGAGAGAGCAATCATACTCATGAGCAATGTACAAGATGCCCTTGCATCTGCACTGATCCACATCCAGATTCCAACTTCCTGACCTGATTTTGTAGTTTTTGATGCCACTGATGTGGACAGAATATTGACTCCTGAGATTAAAACACAGTACACTTGCTTAAATATCGACTTTCACAAATTGGAGTTATCTGAACTAAAAAATGCATAAACTGTTTTGTGCTATAGTGAAAGGAACACACTCCTGAAGGAGTAAAATACCCTCAAGAAGGCCAATGGACAAACAGATCTAAAACTAGGAAACAATATGATCTGCAAATTCATGATAGACTTTCAAACTATTTTATGCCTACTGGCAGCATTTTCTCGTATAAGAGGAAGGTTTCCATTATTCTATGGTCCACAAAATAATGTATGTTTTGTGGTTCTGTTCATTGAATTCTTGCAATGTAACATCCACTGTTCCCCACATACACCTGCTATTTCAAGAAACACATGTAGAAAAGATAAAATATTTTACCAAAAGTTTTAGCCAATGTGATCTGAGTGCAGTGCTCCACGAACAGCCTTCAGAGCCCTTACTAGAATTTTGTGTGTGTTCCCACTTCCCAGACTACGGAGAGAAAGCCAGCAGAATTGCATATATTCCTGCACGTGCGAACAAATGCAAACATTGCTTTTTTCTAAGTGTTTTTTCTCTTGGAAAAGGGAAAAATAAAAGTCTCTATTATATTTTTATGAGACAAATAACTATATAAATGACATTTCCACATTATCACTAGATCATAAATTGGGAATCAATTTTGCCTGTATTTTATCAATATTGCATGACTGAAGAACTGTCATTTCTCTAACAGCTTTGTTTTAATGCAGAATTGGTTGAGTTTTATTTGAATTGAAGAGGAATGCAAAAAAACCACCATAACACTTTTCTAGTCTAGTCTAGAAAAAAAAAAGAAAAAAGGAAAGAAAAAAGATAAAAAATTAATAAATATTATCTTTCCAATTAAAATTTTCCTGATGGTTAAGGGTTTTCATAATTTTAATTATGATAATGAAAATAATTTATATATTTATATAAATTATTGCATTAAATAGTAGCAATATTTTGTGCCAAAACATTTAAAAGTAAGTCTATATTTGCTTTCTAAGTTTTAGAATTTGTTATTAAAATACAGATCTGATCTTAAGAAGTTTTGTATAATATCATTGCAAAAATTCAATTATTTGAAAAATATTCTTCAGCACACATTACAAAATATGAAAAAACCCAAAAGTTTTTATAGCAAAAATTATTTTCTAGTTTCAGATTCACACTGAATTTTGAGCAAAATTTTAATTTCATCTTAAAGGGGAAAAATTATGCAGTAGGCAACATTAAGAGTTGTGGGACTTACATTTTATGTTATATTTATGACCTTTACTATCTTATATTGGAACGCAACTAAGTAGAGTCTTTGAAAGAGTTTAAACAAGTTGTATGGAAACTTATGATAAAAACATCCTTATAGTGTATGAACTAATTTAATCTCCTGAGTCATGTTCTGTGACATGCCTTTTGAATCAGGTATTTATCAATGAAAATTTCTGGATTATTAAAAAGAAAAATTCTCTCGGGGTCATTACAATTCTGTCTCCATTTAAGCACATTTTAGGTCTGAAAAAATGAATTGTTGAATATAACTTAAAGCTAACTGGACATTCAGTGTCAGTCATTCACTGGATGGTCAAGGTATCAGTAGTAACAGATGGTTTGTGGGACAGATTCTTAGCTCATGTAGGTTTATGAGAATACATTAACATCAGCAGAGTGACACTGATTTATGTTGTCTGTAAAATATTATTTCTTCCTTTGCAGAGCCTTGCTCTGTTGCAAATGTATTGAGATGCCTGTTCATCACAACAGTAAATTAAGTAAAGGGAAACATGTTTGCATGTGTCTTTTCTGTGACAATTATAATGCTTTCACTTCCCAGAAGTGCCCAGTAAATTACAAAAATGTTTCTCCTGAGCACAATAAAGAATAAATTTTACTAAGGGAGACATTACATTCTAGCAGAACACTAGGTATCAATTAAACCTCAAATGCCAATCTGTAAGTAGCTGCTGAAATGAAGAATTAGGCATATGAAATGACACGGTGAACAGAAGAGCTGCATTGATTCAGTATTGGCAGGATTTATACACTACCAAAAGTCTTCTGGCTTCTTTAATACAACTGAAGGTATTACCATTGGTCTAAAGATTGATCAGCACTTTCCCACAGTGCAACAAAATCTTTCGCTCTGCTTCCTGTCCTCTGAACAATGCAACCTTTGTTTGCCAGAGTAGCAGATCCCAACACTTCCGAGCCTTTTAACTTTTATTTGTGCTGGTGATTACATTTGCAATTCATGCCATGTGGATTGTGAATGCTATTTATAAACCCCTGTGGGGGGAAAGAAAAAAAATGGGAAGGAAAGGTTGGAAAAAAAATTAATCTGTTTAATTTCTCTTGAAAGAGCCAAACTGTCCAGTTTTTAATGCACATGAAGCCGTTCAAAACATGCTGAGCAATTACACCACTATGTCTCACGTCTCTGCATATGGATAAACCATGAGAGAAAGCCATGCAGAGGATGATACAGCTCCTGCAGTCCATTCTAGCAATTGGATCGGGAACAGGACACCCTGTTAGGATTTCTATATCTGGGAAAATATTTTTTGCATGTGTTTAGTGAATGAAATATATTAACAGGAGCCACCTAATCTTCAGTGCAGGAGTAACTTCTTTGCGACAGCAAAACCAAATTCTTTGTAAAAGACATTCTTAAAGACAAAAGAGAAGTAAATGATAAAAAAAAAGGGAACATTTTTCTTGATCTGTTCTCTCACTTCTGCTTGACTTCTGTAGTCCTTGTAAACTAATCTGAGAAGGATGAGGACAAACCAGTTCTTTGTTACTCACAAGCCTTGAAAGCAGGTGCTTTGGAGAGACATAGCGCTTTCTTCCCTAGGCATTGTCTCAGAGACATGGTGAGGGCCATATGCCTCTAGCCAGGTTCTATTCGATAGTCATCATTAACTTATTTTTGCCTGTGATTAATGGAAATTTCATTCAAGTAGTGCAATAGAACTATTTTACACATGAGAGGGTAAAGAAAAGTAAGATAGGTGGACCAAGCAGGCTGAAGGCTCTTTACAAACTATTAGTTGAGATTGCCATTTTTCTTTTCCATTCTTAAACCCAGAATGTCTTCTATGAAAAGGAAAATATCACTACTTAGCATACTATTATGCTAAATAGAGGTGATGGCAGGGAAACAGCAAAACTAAGTTTATCAAATTCTTCTCTGCACAGTTTCAAGTGATCTGTGAGCCAAATTACGATATCAGTTTTTCCTGAATTGTAACTAAGAATTCTGCTGAAATTCTAGAGGTACTTCAAGCTGAGAGACCCCTGGTAGGGACAGATAGCTGTGGAGCTCTATCAGTCCTAAAGCCATGCCTCTGAACAGCATTGAAGCTCCATTACAAAATCCAAACAAAACCTATGGATGTTTGTATCTGAGCTAGGAACATTAAATAAAATGCAAGATTTGCAACAGAACTTCTAGATTTCTGCAGTAACAATATAGACAGGCATATATATTAATCTAATTTTATCTTCTTCTGACAAAGACTGAAAGGGGAACACAAAATAACCTCTCTTTCTTCTTTGAAGAACTCCTAGCTGATAATAGCTCTAAAGGAGAGAGGCTGGCTTAAACCAAATCCACTGAGACCCAAGGATTTCTTACATTTCTCTTGCATTTCACTGAAACCCAGACCAAAGAAAGAAATATTAAAGGTTATGTTTCATTTTGCTACAGTGGCATTTCTTAACTTAGCAGAACATGAGTAAAGGTGGCCTGTTGAGATTTGACATGAGAACCAATGTCGTCTTGTTGAGGTACAGCTTTTAAAACAGACGTCCATTTATAGCACAGTACAAAACCTTTAATGCCTTTTAAAGGCAGAGCTTTAAAAAAATGGGGTTTTAAGCCATCCTTTTTCTTTCAGAGACCAAAACTGCCATACTTTATGCCTGCAACTACTGCAGAACAATGCCCTCCTTCCCACCTCTGGTGTAATTATTCTCTGGGAAGTCACAAATGAATAACAATATATGATTTTCTTTCAAGCTAATGGAACAACAAAGAAATCCCAGACCTCTGGCTTTTTAATAATGATTGTGGATTTCACAAAAGGTAATAATTAGTTTTAAGAAAGATTTCGGGGTTTTTTTGCAAGATTACCACGTCACTTTTTCACAATCTCAATACTTTCATGATTTTTAAAGCTATAATTTATAATTTAATTAAATAAATATTTAATTGACATAAGTAAGATGCTTGACTTACACTGAGGAAGAGAATAGTTTTAAATGCTTTGATACTTCCAAAGTTTTAATTTCTTCTATTCAGTCTATTTATTATATAATTGTGAAAATATGGATTGATTTCTTAATTACTAATTGGGAATAATTCTTTTTTTTCCAGGTTATCCAAACTGAATAGTTCTAAACTTTGAGGCATATGAAATACTGAAGTTTGTCAAATTTCTTTCCTTCTTCTATTTTTGAAAGAGTCACTCAAAAAGTAAAGTCTCTTATGTTAGCGTCTCTTTGACCTTATTTAAAAATTTGCTTATGCCTCATTGGCTTTAATATGAAAGAAATGAGCATAAATCCCAGCATGTGCTTATATACATTTCTGAATCATGGCCAAGATAGTAGAATAACTAAAGGTAAAATCTACTAATCCATGAACATAGAATTTTATTTGAGTCTCATATTACAAGGACAATGTGTCCTTTAGTCCATATAATTGGGGTCTTCCATATCCTTCCTGGTTAATTGATCGACATGGGATTAAATAGAAAATGATGTGGGTTAATAATGCCAAACATATACATAAGCAGAAAGGCTTCAAATTCCAATTGACTCTAAATGGTATGTAATTGAGGGTTTTATGCCTTAGAAAATACCCCCCATTGTAATATTTTGGCTTGCTAGCTAAAAGTGATTGTGGTTTCAGGTGATTAGGAAAGTTGAAGATGTGTTTTTTGAAGTGGAAAGGTATGGACAGTACTTATTCTGTTAAGTAGAAATAGAGCTATCTGCCATTAAATTGTGGAAAATAGAAGCAGCTAGGACAAAATAGTCAGATACAACTGAAAGAGATACTACCATTTGTATAAAACATTGGACATGAAATCTTACTTTGAAAAACACATCATGAAATTTAAAATTACCTGTTTCAAATCTTTTTAAAATGAGACATTCCTATTACATTGGACAACTAAATATCTCAGTATAGAACTTTAGGTTATTAGTAGCTGTTCGCTGCTACAGTATCCATATACTTTCTAAAAATACTTCTTTATTAAATATTACATACCACATTTCCAGAAATATTATTGGTATCACTGCTTGCCAGAGAGAGTGCAAATTGCATCATAGATTTGAGTTAGCTTTTATCATTCATAAAATCCATTGGATGACACACATACTGTCTAGAAATTGATCCTCTTACTAACATTAATTCCTGGAACATGATATCTATTAAAATACATTTACCCAGTGGTTTCATGACCTTATGTTTTATTGTAAGGTCTACATCATTAAACTGCACAAAACTCTGAAAACCTGGAAAACTAATAAAAAAAGACCTTGAAACAATCTTTAATCTCATGTTAAAACCTGAGAAATTAGAAAATTAAAGATGTTAAGTACCCATAGTCAATCTTTGCAGTCAAGGAAAATGTCCCCATTTACAGAATCATAGAATGCTTTGCTTTAAAAGAGATGTTAAAGGCCCTCTAGTCCCAACTCCTCTGTCATGACCAGGGACACTTTCCACTAGACCAGGTTCAACGTCTCATCCAAACTGGCCTTGAACACTTCCATGGATGGGGTAACCACAGCTTCTCTTAAATGGAATAAAAATAAGACTAAAAATGGGAGATGAATAGCACAGCCAGGCAACAAAACTAATACTTGAGCCATCTTTATACTCTTAACAACTCTTCACTTTGACTCTCTACTCAATTTTTTTTTTCTTAGGTTTTTCATTGCAGGTAAAATATTAAGTACTTTTTTCCTTATTTAGGAAGATACTTTCTCACTTACAGGTGATCTGAGCATCAGGAGCAGCAGGAGTTGCTAAACAAACTTTTTGCATGAACAACAGAGTAAACAACCTCATAAAATCCACATGAGCTGTCAGTGCGTGACTTTATGGTTACCTTGGGGCTGTAGCAATTAAAATATGATATTTACTTAAAAAGAAAAATGTCAGGCTCTTTCAATACTCAGAACCATGAGTTGGTTTTGTGTTTTAACTACTCCTTTTTGCTATGGGACCATCTGTAAGCTCAATATTATTAAAGTGAATATAATTTAAAAAATATATGACTCAATTCATTGAGTCGGCTTTCTAAAGGCTCCATCAAGTTGGTGAGGGTGTCTTTAGAGAACCTGGTTGTGTAAGTCAGAATTATATAATCAACATGCTCAGAAAGGTATCTTATTCAAAGCTGAGATCTTCTTAAAGACTTGATTTTTACTCTGTATTAATTTCTTATAAAATCTTCAGCTGTTGAAAAATCTAGACTTGCAGTGTGGAGGGAAATGCTCTGTGCTTGTGTCTCTTTTCTATTGTAGTTCCTTCACTTTCCAAGAATGAAAGCTCTGAATGTTGACTGGAAGATGTCTGGTAGAAAATAAAGTACAAAACAATAGGAAACTTTTGTTAATATTTAGCTAATTAATATTTGGCTCATCTTGCCCTGAAAGCAAGGCACTTTAAAGACACACGAAAACAATGGAAGTTCTGCATGTCCTCTTTCTTTCTCCAAGGCTACTCTACAGTCTTGTGACATTTATTCAAGAAATAGACTTGAGCTTCAACCTGTTTAATTCCAGATCATGACATTAAAAAAAAAATTAATTTATTGATTAATTAATAATTAATAACAACATGTTGCTTAAATATTAATGTAAATTTAATGCATAAAAGATGTGCTGTGACATTGCAGACTGAGATATTGATGCCTGAATGACAGTCTTTGATAACCTCTGTATGCTAGACTTTTTTGGATACAGAGCTTTCTGACTCTGTGATTTACCTCTTCATGTTTACAAACATCCAGGCAAAATCAGTGAGACTCTGAGTGATCAAGTGACGTCTATAGAGCTGAAAAATGAGTCAGGTAGAGCAAGGACCTTAGCATGGCTTTCTCTTAGGTACTGGGATCCCAGCTAAGCTCAGGTATTTCATGTTTTCATAGAAAGATATGTTATTAAAATGACATGTTTCCATTAAGAACGTTTTGCCTAATAAACCATAATGTCTGGCTTTACTAATTGCTACTAACACATCAATTTAAAGATCATTAGAAAAAAAGAGCACGATAGAAGTGAACTAAATGTCTTGTTCTACTCATTCTAATTGGAAAAACAACAAAATGTTTTAAACAAAATTAATTTTTTTCTTGTAAGAAATAAACATCTCTGATGAGTTACTTTGTCTTCTTTAATTACTTAATAAATGAAATAACTCTTGTTCATCTACACCTACGTCCTATTTACATCATCTACACTAGTTAATAACATGTAAGGCTCCTTCCACATTATTATTTTGCCTTCATGTGAGGCAATGAAATTTCTCTTCTTTTATACAATGTAGACGTGACTGCTTTGTAGCCTGAAGACATGTGGAAGAGGAATGATTTCAGTCTGCTATGTGGGGAAGCACCTGCAAAAGTTACCACTTTTACAGGTGCTGGAAGTCTTCCAGGTCTGGAAGCTGAACTTACTATCTAGCTTTTATATTTTTTTCTGAAAAAGAGAAAACAGCTGTCAATTTCTCTGATTTATGCAACTGAGGGTCAGTTCTGTTCAAAAGAAGTTTGGGAAGAGCCAAAAGTCCAAGCCAGTGCAAAACTACATTTCTAGTGAGGATGGCTACAGGTCTTTGAAACTCTTCTGGAATTACTGTAGATCTAGGAGAATGCAACATGTGTGGAAAACAGATTCATACCTAATATGCGGAAGAAGAAAGTATATCAAACTTGCACAGCAGGAAGGGATCTCATCACAGATTTTTTTTGTATCTGTCCATTTTACACAGTATTTCTGTGTAAGTAATTTGAGATAATTCAACCCTCAGTGTATACTGTAGTATAAACTGCCTGTGATACAAAAGCAATTTATGCTAGGGGGTTTGTGCTTTTTTAAATTTTTTTTTCCTTTTTATCTTCCTTTTGCAATATCAGAAGTAAGTGCTCTCTACTTCTCATATTTTTTTCATTAATTATCTGGCTGATGGACTACAGCCAGTTCCACAGCTCGCTGAGCAGCCTAATATTAATATCATGTAGCTTTGTCGCTTTATCCAAATGTTATATAGCTTCTATTGCATAAATAAACAGCAACTCAGTAATGAGAAAAAGCCTCCGTGGCTTTTTGCCAGGGGGTTTTTCAGGGAGAAAAGGGGCTAGATTTAAAATGTTTTAAGCATGCTAAGGAAAAGAGAATTTAAAAAAAAAAAAAAAAAAAGGTGGACTGATGAGTCCTGTATGTGAAAGCACTCTTGCAATCAGGCAAATTGAATCAAACAGCTGGATGAGAAACATTTTTAGCTTACATAATCAGAAAAATATTGATGAAACTACAAAGAAAGATTTTTTATTATGGGGCAGATTTCTGGGGAAAACACAAATAAAGCAAGATGATGGGGGCTGAACTACATAGCATATGGGCAGAGACTAAGGGAGCTCCATTTGTTGAGATGGAAGTAGAAAAGACCAAAGATGTGGATCTAATTACAGTCTTTAAGTATTTAATGGAAGATTACTGAAAAAAATTAAGCCAGATTCTGTGCATGTAGTCAGTGAAGAAATTAGAGGGTTTGGGCACACGTTTTGGTGAAGCAAATTCCAATTGTATGGAGTGAAAAAAAATTATAATGAGAGCTGCCTGGACAGGCTACAGGGCCTTTGTCTTTGGTAATAATCAAAAGTCAAGTGGAAATAGTCCTGAGCTAGATAGAACTTTGAAGACAGCCTTCCTTTGAACAAGAAGGTCACCTAGTTTGTATATGATCTCCAAAGATCTCTTCTATAATAAAATATCCTATGATTCTGTAACATAAGACGGGTGTAGTTCTTTGGATTTGGCTTTTTTCTTTTGTTTTGTTTCTTTTCTTCTTAACTTAAACGTGGCCAACCACACCCAGTCTGAGAAAATAACGATTTGAAGATTAAGAAAGAATTGAAAAGAGTATGTAGCACTTTTCCCTGGGCTGACTAATTTGTTTGAGGTTGTTACTTGCATTTGAGCTTTGTGTGAACATCCTGAACTTGTTGAAAGGACACCTGGTGAGCAGCTTGTGTCTGAGCAACTATGACTGAGCCCACAGAGACCACCTATATTTCCTGACTGAAGTTTAATGAAACAGTACTTTGCCACTGAAAGGACCATTAGGTTTGAATGGCTCTGTTCAGGATATGGAGTTGCTGGAGCTGTAGTATGGAAATTCCCCCATGGAAAAGTGAAAGTGGGAAAAGATTCCATTTTCTGTTTGGAAAGCTCAAAAGACCATGATACAATAGTCAGTGGAGACACCTGGAAGAATTGTCTGGTCTAAAGTACACAGCACAGAGAGCTGAGACCAGTGTACATATGGGTGATGAGAACACTGAGACAGTAATCACCAGTTTTTTTCCCCAGTCTGTAACTTCTTTCAGGAATAAAGTGTAATTTTGGGTTTCTTTATTTCACAGTCAATTTCTCCAGAATGGTCTTTTCTGAAGGGAACATGTTAAGCCACTGGAACTTTGGAAATGTTACACATCTTGACAGTCCACTGCTCTAAAGGGTGTAGATACATTATACACCCACCCACACACACAGACTGACAGACATAGACACACGTCTGGTATATTTAGTGTGTGTGTATATATATATAAATATATATGTATATCAAGTGTACACGTATACATCTCCATAGTATACTATGCTGAAAAGACTGATGTGTGAGAGCAATCATCAGCACATTATTCGCCACAGACATCATAGAAGTACATGGTCCCATTCTTTGACAGACTAATTGCAGGTTAAATTTTATTCAGAAACATGGATAGACTGAGGCATACTTCCCAGATAGCTAACAGAGCTCTCAGCTGCTGTAATTTATTATTATTAGGAACAAGAATGTCCATAGTGAATAAAAAGGCAGTGAAACTACTTTATCAGCCATAAACCAATACACTAATCAGCTAAAGCTTTGTTGTACTGTTTTTGAATTTGTGCATAAACAGAGCACAATGATGAAACTTTCTACAATTCATCCTCTATTTTTCTTTTTTTAAAAAATGTATTTCTGAAGTTGGGTCAAAGTGATTCTTCAACTATTTCTATATTTGAGTCTCAAATCAGGAATTTGTAGATCACAGCTGCAGCATGTATGTACATATATAAACCCTATGAAGTAGACTTATAGAGCAAGAACTTTCTGTTCATCTATAGAAAAGGAACTTTCTTAATTAGGATATACACAAACTGATGTCAAGATTTCAATTAAAAAAGGAAGTTTCTGTGAACCAAGTACATGGTTGCATATTAGAATTAGTGAAGACTTAATGTCTTGCAGATCAAGAAAATATTGAAATGCACAACTTCAGTCACATGATGAGAATTCAGAAACTATTTGAAGGGACTATTTGAAGTGCCATTTTTATAACCTACACAGGGGCATGATCACTGTTCACCTGGAGTGCCTTCAGATCTTCACTTCTTTTCTCCTCAACAAGGGAGACTGATGTGGACTAGCACGCCCAGATCACCTCACAACCTGAAATTCTTTTGCCACTCAGTACAGAGGTTAAGTTGGAACATATTCCTTGTACAGGAATTATAAACCTGAGATTTTTCTGCTCTCAGACATATTGCAACAATGAACTTCCTTAACAACTTGCTTCAGGGTAGCGACTGTAAATTTCTGATAATGGATGAAATGTCCCTTACCCTAACACTCTCCAGCAAAGAAGACAAGTCTGAAAACTATGACCACTACTAGGAATAGTCTAACAGTGGTAAACAGAAGGGGGAGAAACTCTTTCCTTACAGAACAATATACACCAGCCAGTCTGGCCCTGAACTACCACACCGTCTTTTTCAGCAGTATCCTGATGTGTGTATCATGAACCGTTTGGTGATAGACCAATACAAAGTGAAACAGAGCTCTTTATCTATTGTAAATATGACACTTTATCAGCTAATCTATAGATATGGTCTCTGCACGGATGACTCTGAAGAGACTGAATGGTAAAGAGTGAATATTGCCTCTAAAATAGTCTTTCAGTATCTTTTAAATCATGTTATTTTTCATGTGACCTCTCTTCCTTACTCTCAGCATTTGGTGTATTTTTCCCTATTACCATTATAAAGGCATTTCTTTACTTAGGATTACATTTTATGAGTGTTGCACAGATTTTCTTTAGAGTTTGGAGGTATCAATGAAAAAAATATTATTCTCCCAGTGATCATGAAATGGCACAGGAATTGTGAACTATAGCTGTAGCTGACTTCATTAAGAAAAGCCAAGCAGAGTGTGAAAAGGACAGAAAGATTATGCTGGATGTATTCAGCTCTGAAGTTTCATTCCAGGATCTTTCATCTGGAGAGTTTCTGCAATGACTCTGCAGGAGTGGACCTGTTCAGATTAGTGATATAATGAAGTAAGCAGTGAAACTTAACTGGAGAAGCGCTCTCACCAGGATGATTTTATGACACACTATTAGGCAGTGCAAGATGGTGTAGATCTCATATCACAGTTTCTTAACTCAGCATATGATGTCATTAACTCAGGTAGAAAAGCTGTTCTCATTTAAAAGAGTTTTGAATGCATGAAGTTATAGCTATAAAGTAACCTGAGAATAAAGAAGGGAACAAATTATTATTAGGGACCTCTCTTACATGTGAGAAATAGTAGAGAAAGTAATAAAAGAAGCCTTCACTGTGTTGGCATAGAGTTAGGCTTGGAGTAGCAGAAGCAGAAATAGGTTTGAAGTATGACAGCACATGTACGGAAGAGTGTGTCTGAGCTGCCTGGGCTGCAGTTTGCCTGCCAGCCTCTCTGGTACCAAATCAGGCTGCGAGTCAACCCTTCGTTCTGATAGGAAGTGTGAAGCAGGGAAATGATGTGTAGCCATCAGTGAGGAGTCCAGTGGAGGAGCAGAGAGCACAGGCTGAGAAATCAACATCACCTCACAAAGTTCTTTTAGGCCGAAGCTGAGGTTAAAAAGAAGAACAGGATCTCTGGCTCACTTTTTGAGAAGAGCTGACCTTGTGGCCAAAGAAGAAGCCAGGGTGAGTTTTGGTAGCTTAGGGACAGCTCCTTCCACTCTTCCTTCCTTTTGTTTTTAGGTTCAGCAAAAAAAATGACGTCCTGATTTTAGGGGGTATAAACCATTTAGAAAAAGACATGTAAGAATCACATGAATCCCACTTCAACAGCAGTACTGGGTGTGGCGTAAAATGTCTATCCTTGTAATCATAGCATCCCAAAAAAAGCATAAATAAAATGCATTTATCTCAAACTTGTTCATTGGTGGTTTCTGTGCCATTTATTTTCAGGGGAGGCCCCATTTCTACCACATACCTTGTTGTCAAATACCCAGGCAGAGAAAACACAGAGTACTTAGCCATGTGATGTTAGAACTGCAATTATTAAAACACCTGACTTGTCTCTGATGTGAAGGTTCCTAGGGAAGAAATTGTAATCAAGCAGTACCATATGGACAACAGAGATTTGGAGCAAACAGAAAAGAGAGAGTGACTAACAAGAAGTGATAAGTGTAAATTATTATTTTTCTGGAAAGCAGAGAGAAATTTACTCCTGTGTCTAAACATGTAGAAGCTGGGGAACCTTCAGTACAAAAAAAATTAATTGCTAGCAGAGAAGGAATAGCAAGCCTCTCATTTCTCTAAATCTTTTCAAACGCAGGCCAAAGGCAGTAACATTTCTACCTTTTACATCTCAGGGGAGTTCTAATTTTTGTTTTGTAAGAGCTTATTATTGGATTTAGAGTGTATTACAAAACTCTAGACTTTGAAAATCTAGTGGTGGAATCAGCAGCAAAGACAAAAGTAGCTTATTGATTAATATTAATAAACAAAAATACACTTTAGTTATGTTACAGGAGTTTATGCCTTAGGGCAGCTGCCAATCAAGTAATGTTTTATGTCTCAGCACCTTGCTATTAAAAACAATTAAGGTTACCATGGAAACTGCAATTTTATCACAGGGTACTTTTTCAGTGCTTCAGCTCCAGAACATGCTGTTAAATTAATATTTGTGAGCTAGGTGTACTTCTACAATTCTTAATATTTTGAAGGAAAATATTTTTAACTCACAGTCAAACTGTGCCTGTTAAGCATATTTTTCTTTCACTTGTAGCAATATACAATCAAGACTATATTAATGAATGTATAAGACCTTATTCACTCCCCAAATCTTCAACTGTACAAAATAAAATGGAAAAAAAAAAAAGCTTCCCCTTTATAGTCATGATAAAAACATAATTGTTTTGATTCACAACATGTAAAATTATTGCATTTTAAATGTACTTTTACTTTTTCTTTCATTTAATTCACCTGAAACTAGGTAGACAATAACTTAAATTATTGTGAGGTTTTTGATTATATTTTTTAGAAGAATGCTGTGTTGTATTGAAATTCATTATTGTTATACATTTAATTTATGTTCATGGTTATTCTCTTTTTAGGCTTATAAAGCAAAAAGAGTTTTGCTGTTTGGTTTCTTTTTTGGGAAGATGATTGCTGTTCTTGATAATATGACTGTATAATTGCAAATACATGAAGTGTAGTTACAACTTGATTATCTCAGGTATACAAAGTGTACATAAAGGTATATAAAGCTCATTAATGTCAGTTACAGTTACTTGGTAGAATGAGGAAGCCAGGCAAAATCTAAAGTGCTACTCCAACAGGGATGATAACTCATGGGAAGTAGACATCCAGCAAAACAAATTAATAACCTTGCCTACAAAGGCAACAGCAGGATTTCTCCTAGTCAACTGACTCTCATGTTTAGTTATGGGAGTATATCAGAGTCAACTTGTGAACTGATTGAAGAAATTAAGTTTATAAGCACCAGTTTTTAAACCTGGATGCAGTATTTGATTTGGAATAGAGTCCTCATGTTTATGAAAGTAACTGAACATAATGAAATTTTTGCTTTAGACCCAATACTAATTTGTTGAAAGAGTAACCAGGAACTTTCATGAATTTATCTCTCAGATTCTTCCAACCACAAGAAACAAAATAATAAAAATAGCGTGATTAAACAAGTGGGCTGGGCATAGAGATGTGAGCTATGAAAGGAAAGAACATTTAAAGAAACACTAATACAATAAATATATTAATAGTGAATTCTGGCCAAATTTTGCATTTCCATAATTTTTAAATTTGCAAACATCCTGCCATTTTTTTCTCCATGGAGCTTACACTCTTACTCTCCAGCCTACTGTATATAATAATTTGTCCCATAGGACAACATAGTCTTCATATAAATACATGATTTATACTTCAATGGGAATGAAATTTATTTCAATTACAGTACCACTTCTATTATTAACAATACTTATTTAGTGGATGCCAGTTTAAACAGAGGGCAGTAAAAACTGCATAACGTTAGTGATTCTATTTGAAGCCTTTATTTGTATACATCAAAATTGTAGTGACTGAGTAGTGATAAATAGCAATAAACTATAAACTGAAATTAAAACCTGCAGTGTTGTGGAGTGAATGATCCTTTTACATAGCTGAGAAATGCTGAGATGGACTAAACAGTCTGCCTTGTTCTTTTCAAAGATGTTAGAACACTTAATATGCAGAAGAAACCACACGGAATCATGCCCTTCTTCTGATTTTGTCAGAATTGGCATCTAAATGAAGCATTATCAGACCTGATCAAAATCAGCTCTGATACTGACTTTGCCCTCTCTTCCTTGGGGGGCCCTGCGCTTTGCAAACAGGCAATTGTGAAAAAGACCAACATAAATATTTTTCATTTTACTCTAACTGCTGATTATTTTTATAATGTAGGCTGTTCAGCTTCTGACAGTTTCTGATTTACTGTGTAGAATGTAATCTGGCCCCTAACAGCAGACGGATACCCAACCTGATGCCTGCTTCTCACAGCCTTGCAGAATGTGCTGAGCAGTGGATTGTGATCAGTCAAGAATATTTAGCTGAAGTGTTTCCTTTTCCAAAGCACTGTCTTACTCTCTCACTCTTTCATAACTCCCCTGCACTCTTCCTTAATACACTTCTCCTCCATCTTTGTGCTGTGCAGTTTTTTCACTAAGATTGCCCAGATATTGCTTAAATGCATTCAGCAAGCTGTTGTTTCCAAGGGGTTACCTTTGTTCCCTTTGCTGACACCTTTTCTACACAAACAGCAGACTGGATTGCTGCTGCCGCTGCTTGAGTCTGAGAAACAATTTCACAGTGAGGATTTGCTTCTTTTTCTCTCCAGCCTGCTTGACAGTGATGCATGAGGAGGCTACTGTGAGAAGTGTTGGCCTCCTCCCTCTCCCTACTGACACAGCCATTACTTCTAGCTTTGTCACAGTTTATAGAGGATCTCACCAGAGCTGACGATTTTGCCTTGGTGACCGTGGTTTCTCTCTGATACTCTGCTCTAAGCGGAATCATTGAACCCTATTTTCCTATGGTAACATCATGCCTTTCTTTCAATTTTCTGGTAAATAACTATTCCATCTTCTGCTTGGATGGGTACGTACATGAGGTCTAAATAAAGAGAAATGGAGGAAAGGCAAAAACACAAGCATTTTACGCTGACAACCAACAGCCTGTTCTTCAGATGTGTTGTCTGTCTTACGACAAGCAAGATTCTGCTTTGAATTCTGGCTAAGCAAGAAATAGGGTTTTTGTCTGCTGAAAATAGTGATCATGAAGTCTTTGTGGTAGTATGGGAGAAGATATCTGAGGTTACAATTGTTCATTTAAAGATAAGACTGAGCCTGGAGAGGATTCTCGAAGAAATTAAGTTAATAAAATCAGGGGGAAGAAAATAATAACTTACAAAATGTGGGACTGGGAAAATGCCTGCTCTTGCTGGATCTGTCTCATCTCTCCTATCTGACACTGGGCAAATCACCCGCTGGGAATTCAACTACAACAGTGGCAATGAATATTTCACAACATGGGAATAAACTTGGAGCAGAAAGTGCAGGATACAGTGTATCTATGATTCATTACTAACTTAAAACTTAATGAAAAAATTCTTTGCAATGTAGAATTTGATTTCAAATGAAAATCCTTCATTTAGGTACAAAATTATGCATCTGAGAGAAATTTATCTGTAATTTTTTAATAAAATGGGAAGTCCAGAAAGCCTTGTTTTCATCACAAAAACTTACGTTATCAATAAAAAAGGTAAAAATAAATATTTTAGATGAAATAAATGTCTTCTTTTGCTACTTATTTTTGGTACAGATCTCATAATTTTTCTCTCCCTGCCCTTATTTTTATCCATTCCTCCTCCTTCTTTGTTTTTGATCTCTAGGCTCAAGGCCTCCTGACTACCTCTGGATGGGGAAGAAGACTTCCAGTCTTTCACAAGTGAGTAAGAAAAATAATGGACAATGAATATGAGGGTGACATTTTTATAGAGAAAAAGATGAGAGAGCTCTGTCCTTACGGTCTTTACTGTCTTCAGCACATGGGAATTTTGCTTTGATTTGTAGTATCCCACAGGTCTTTGGTATACCATATCTAAGCATATCAAGTGAGATATGCTTAATTTCAGACAGAAAAGCTACATTATAGTTAGGGAGATTCTGTGCAAAAAGGATGATGCAAGATGATAGATGAATAACAACTAAGTTTAGGTGTCTAACTCCGTTAAACTCCCTTAAAATCTGGCTGTGAGTTAAATACACATTTAGGTTTAGGCAGACAGATACCACTATTTTGTCTTCACTGCTTGTTTAGCCTTTGACATTTGATAATGGACTTGATGAAGAAAACAGAGTACATCAGAAAAAAAATTATTCTATGCTTTTATACATCTAGGATCAACAAAAAATACCAGCTGTTATTTTCATTGTCAGAGTAATACCATTTTATTTTTCCTCCAAGCATCTGCTACATCAGCAAACAGAACTGAAGTTCTACAGTTTAGGTGAAAGGTAATCCCAAATAATTTCTTTATTCTGGAGATATGAATATTAATAACATTATATGAACCAAAATACAGCCAAAAGAAGCAGAGTCCAGAGTAGAGGCCAATCTTTGACAACCTTTGGGGAGCATACTTAGTTCAGTGCACTCAGACACATATCTGAGTTTTAACTCTTTCATTTCTCTATTAAGGTGAGCTAAACCTTGGTGTCTCAAAGAGATTAGGTTTTTTATTACAATTATGGGCCAGAGAGCACTGACCCAAAGCAAGAAACTTTGGCAAACACAGAATGTATCAGAGAAGCTTTAAGTGATTAACAATCGACAGGCAAGACATTTCTCGAAACATGTGAAACATTGGCTGAGGAACAGTGCAAGGAATCATCTGGAAATATTTCCCGTTGGAAAAGAAAAAAATCCATATGTGGAGATATTACCATAAACAAGAACAAGCTGTTTCTATGATGCAGAAGTCGGAGAAAAATCTTTACTCAGAACATCTGTACCCCAATGCCCTATACAACATAGGCTAAAATATCACAAAATCTCTTTTGCTTTCTCCGTCTATATAAAACAAATGAGCAAACAGGCCCATCTGCTGCCTTTTGTTGATGTTGAAGAACACTTAAGGCAGCTGAGAGTGGAATATTTGCTTTCATTATTGGGTAGAATTCTATCCACGTATTTACTGTATAGTTAAAATTAAACACAAGAATGTAAAAGGAGTCCTAGCCAGCCTGAATTTCATCTACATAAGAGGGTGTAAAAGTGGTGCTTGAAAGAGCAGTACTCTAGGGAGGGTGAAACTGGAAAGTTATCCACGTTATCAAGCATGCCGGCAACAAGGACCACCTGCCAGAATAATCTCTCTCTCTGAGACTCTCTTAAGGAGCTAAATCACCTGCTAAAAGTTTTATTTAAGTGAAACAGCGCAGAAAAGCAAACACAGTGTAACTTGTCAGCAGGTTCTCTAGGGAAGGGCTATTTTTCACTTGCCCAACTCACCAGACTATGAGCACTACTTTTTCACCCAGTCTGAATGACTGAAGTTTGTCTTGACTAGAATTTCTTCCCTCCTACACATATGCACACAGAGTGGCTTATAAGGCATGTCAAAAGAATTATGGTTTTGGACAAAGACATATTTAGTATGGGAAAACAGGCATGGTTGTGACAGCTACCTATGCACCTAAGGTACCCCCTAGCCCTTAAGTGAAGCACAAGTATTCTCATATTTTTGTAGTTTTGTTTTGTGGTCTCATGAATGAAATTTATACTGAACATTGTTTTAAGATTACTGTACTTATCACGATACCATTTATGTACTTCTGGTAGCAGTTTCACTCAGTCAGATACAGACACATAACATAAAATAGTTTTAGTATTGAAAAGTCAAGCAGGGCATTGTTAAAAACCATAGTTTCATTTTGCAGGTAGAAAACTGTAGATGGAAACTTCAGTGTCTCACCTCAATCAACATAACACGTTGTAGCCCTGCTAAGACATAGTTATTTTTAGTTACAGCCCAATACTATACAGAAAGATAGCTCTTTGTCTACATTGTGACTGTTGAAAATAGCTGATTTTGGGCAATAACCTGAGACAGTAAAAAAGTCAGCAGTTCCTCAGAAATTATTTTTAAAATGTGATTGATTTCTTTTTATTCTGATGTATGTATTCACAGCACAAGATACTTTTAGTGCAGAATCCCTGTACGGTAATGTGTCTTAAAGTTTCACAGTCCTTATTCCATGTTCTCAGATTGAGAATTTTTTGTACCACTTGGCACCTACATTAAACGCTCAGTGAAGAAAGGCTTTAAGCAGTGCATTATGTCTTGTACAGCCTTACTTACAACTACTCACTTAGTTCTGAGCACCTGATTTTGTAATTTTCATTCACAGTAAATTTTTCCTTTACTCTGTGAATTACTCCATTGGTTTTACAGGCTTTGAAGTAAAAGATTGAAAGCAATAGAATTAAGTTCAGTATCTTCTGTGCTGCACTAATTCCAGGAATGATGAAGATACCATTTTTGTTTTCTCCTTCCATCACTCTCTGCCTGGGTCAAAGCAGAAAGCCATAAGGAAAAAAAAAAGCTATTCCACTGCACACCACCCCCCCCCCGCCAATTTATTTTTCAATATGGTGATACTTGAGTCATGTATAGGTCTTGATTTATTTTTTTTCTGTATACATGGACCCCATGTTTGGGAGCATTAATTAGTCACAAAAGAAAGGACTTGAAGTCAAGGTAAGTGTTTTGCCTAAAATATGTTGCCTTCTATGTCACAGAGGTAGGTAGAATATAAGATGCTTATTTTTTAATGAGATCTTTAAAAGGCATCACTGTTTTCATTGCAGTTTTTTCCCACTTAATTTTCCCTCAAAATGTAACAAAACAAATAAGCAACCTCCATTAAAATTGCATTTACTGACTGAAATGAATGCAACATTATGCTGTAACATGTTATTTACAAAGATCTCTGGGTGGCCACGGTAGAACTGCAGTGTAAAAACCCATTAAAACTAAATCCACTACAACATCTTAAAAAAGGAAAAAAAAAAAGAAAAAAAAAGGAAACTAGGTCAGATAATTAGATACAACAAGGCTTTCAGCATTGTAAGGCTATATTGTTTGTATAAAAATAATTGTACAGTGTCAAAGACGTTTAGCCTCTGAATGCGCACAAAAGGCTACTCTGGTGTCTTTAAGTTCCCATTTTTAAAATGTAACTTCTTTTATTTGTTGATAACTTGAAATTTATAGTTCATGACAGAAAGGCAGACCTTTTCCTAAGAGAAAGAAAACTACATGCAGGATATCCAAGCGTGTGAGTGGACATGTATATACTACAATGAAGATGAAAAATAAAATACTTCCTCCAGCCTTGACTAAAACTGACAGCAGATTACTGCCTTTTTAATAACTAGGGAAATTGTTTCTGAAGTAATTCAGTGAGCTGGGATAGTTTGTACACAATAATCTTTAGAAAACAAGTGGCAATATTCCTTGTTTTCCAAAAGAGTTCAGGATCTTCTCAAAAAAATTGTTGTGGTGAAAAACTGGTGAAAAGCGTAAAATGACAACCAAGCCTCTTTTTTTGAATGAGTGAGTGCTGTGGTGTTTCTAAGCCCAGTGAATTAAACTACATCAAAATTTAAGAAAGTAGTTTCTAAAGTAGAAATTATCCAGAAATTGTGGCTACGTCAGAGGAAGCTGAGAGTGTTCAGAGCTCAGGAAAATCCATCCTTTTCTTTGACTGTTAATGTCTCCATAGTTCAAATTTACTGTATAAAGTCATGGGTGATGCATATGACATCTATTTTATAGTTTTACTTTGTACACTGATTGCAAAGTAAGAGAAAATTCTATATAAGTGTTCCAGTTTCTATTTTTTTATTTTATTTATTATCTAGGGTAACCTTTACAATTACAAGGCTTCTGCGTTAGACATCTGCTGGATCAATGACCATTAAGGTGACAGAAAAGGAAAATTTCCTGTCTATATTCTCTACACAAAAAGTAATACAGCTGATGGCACAAAAGATATGCACTATAAAATTCTTAGGGCCCCTAGATGGCAGTCAATAGAGGGATTAGAAATGACTTGTTTCTTCCACTTCAGAAAATGAGCAGCAGGGACACCTCTGTGAGTTCCTCTCGGGACACTGTGATAGTGATTCCACAATTCCATGTCTTTAGACTAGCCTATTTCCTTCACTTTTTTTGCGTATTTTTTGTGAATGCCTGCTTGGTGCTGCCACTATTGTTTTTATAAGCCTGCATGTGAACATTTATGTTTACTGCTATACCAGAATGTACAGTTGTAAACGAAGCAATTGCAACAGAGGAAATTGAGGGCCTTAAAGGAACTCATGCTGCACAGGACTGTTCATATTTGCTGTGTTCTGCAAAATCAGCTCACACAGGGGATGTGCCCTGGAGTGCAGAGAGTGGATTTATGTGAACTTGCTGGTGATATCCTTCTGTCAAGGACAAGGTCTCTGGGCCTGCTGAAATGTCCAGGGCACAGGGACTCTGACAGGACCACACCAACTGCCCACTAATGCTTAGTCTCTTTAAATCCCTGTTTCTGAGTAAGTGTGGAAATAATTTCAAGTCCTCTACTTTCTTATGATTTCCCACTTTAAGTGTGCAAAACCAAAAAGCATAATTTTTAGGGACACTTTCAGAAGAAATGCAGAGTCCAGTGATCTTTACTCACTCCTACTCCTGTGCATAAAGAAATTTCTCTGTCCCATAAAACTTAATTTCTTTAATTGCACTGTATTATAAAGCCTTTTAGAGTATAGGAACTCATGCCTCTTTTTTATGTCTTTTATATTAAATGAGCTCTTGTGATCAAGTTCTAGCTTCTGCTAAGCATAAAATGTGATTTGATACTTAAACTGAGCAAAAGCAATTTAATTTTCAGTGTCTTTGAGAAAGCAGAACAAGATCAGTGTGTTCTGTGAGTTATCAGAAAAGCAGGCCTTTAAATTAGTATCTTTGGCTGGGATCTGAAAAGAATCTCTTACATTTGTTAGTTTTCATTCAAAGTTAGTTTGACTCCTTTGTTTAACTTCTGGCCTGCTGGGCTGAATGTCTTAAATTAAACTTGAATATCCTTGAGCCAGATTCCAAGGTCCTTATCAAAGATCCAGCTCAAAAATATTTCAGTCAATTGCGTGCTCCTATACTGTAAGAATGGAAATTTGTGAGTGTTAAAACCAAGTGAAAATTGAAGGAATTTAAGCAGCTGGGTTCAGTCTTGCTCCCATGCTGAAATAATTGCTTCAGCTGGAAACAGGACTGAAAAACAGTCAGAAACTAACAGTTTACAGCAATACGACCGCTACAGCTAAAGGAAGAAATGGTGGAATCTCTGTAACAAGTGAAAGAAAATAGTAGCATTTGGTTGTCCTGTTTAATCAACTAAATTTGGTCTACTTGCAGTAAGGGAATATCTAATATTCTATATTAGATATATATCTATATATATCCATAATATATCTATATTCTATATATCTACTATCTAAGCGAATTTTCTTTTGAGTATATGTTTGTGCACTGCTTTTTTTATCTTATACACAAGTACAATCCATCATTAGGGTTAATTCAAATGGAGCTCACTATGGTCCATACTCAGGCAGAAACAATGACCTTCATGTACACTTCAAATACATCATACGCTCAAATGCCATGATGAATTCAGATGATTTTCTGGAAAAAGGTTTAGCTTTTGACAATCTTTCAAAAGATTTCTTTCCCAATCAGCTGAAAAAAATGCTATGCTATAATTTTTGTTTTCCCCATATAGACCTGTATGACTTCTATTACAAAGTCTACAGAGCAAACGGTGTGGCTATTAGATTGCCAGCTCTGGTCTGAAGAGGTCCATTTTCATAGCCCTAAGTAACCTTGTATTTTCACTGTTGTTCTAGGCAGGACACTGTTAAGAATGATTTTAGGTTATTTCATTTTATTATAATCTGTTGATTTTACTTGGAATTAAATAACCTACAAACCTTGGCTTTGGTTTTTCTGGGAGAGTTTCCCCTGTTGTCAGCCATCTTCTCAGGCATTTAATCTGAACTGACTAATTTAGACCTATGTTTCTTCTAGTCTACTGAGAGAGAGAGGAAAACATTCCCAGAAGCTTTTATCAAATAATATGTAGTAGTGAAAATAAACTTTTCCCTGGAGGAATATCTTTCTGTCTTGATGTGCTGCAGCTAAATTATTAGCTTAGACTCAGTGGTTAACTGTTCAACAGTTAGCTATGTATGATGAATCAAACCAGCTCTGACCTAATAACCATTTGTCAAATAGGAGCCACACTTAAAAATCTCTCTAAATATTTCAGATTCATCTCTCACTAATTAAAATATTTCTTGTGAAGATCTCATGCAGAAGATTACATTTTTGAGATACACCAGCAAAAGGAAAAACATTTTTTATGGTTGAAAGCTTGATCACCTGGTCACTTCCTAGAATACTTCATTTTTCTTTCATGGCAGGCATAATCACATTGAAATAACATAACAATGTTGACATTTAGGGACCTGTTTGGCTGTCTTTTCTGGCTTAATGAAAAAGCTTTCTTTTATATTTTATTTTTGTATCTGAAAGACTGTTTACCCCATGTTAAAATTAATAATGGTTTTCTATGACATACTGAAAGCTACATATTAATAAAATCTCATTAGTAGGTAAAGTAACAAAATAAGTGATAAAAGAGTCTGATGGAAGAGTTATTATCTATGCACTTCTTTTTTTAAACCTCAAGGCCCATAGCAAAATAAAATGTATATCCAATATTTCAAAATTATTTTTCAGACCTAGTGTAATGAAGTCACAATCACACAATGGTTGAGGTTGGAAGGGACCTCTGGAGATTATCTAGCCCAACCCCCCCGGGAAAGTTGGGCTAGATAATCAGAAAGCTGGGCTAGACACACCTAAAGCAGGATCATGTCCCAGTGAGTTTTGAACACCTCCAGGGAATGAGACTCTACAATGTCTCTCAGAGGCCTGTTGCAACGCTCTCCAGTCACCCTTGCAGTAAAGATTTTCCTCATATTCAGATGGAACTTCCTGTGTTTCTGTTTGTGCCCAGTGCCCCTTATCCTGTCACTGGGAACCACTGAAAAGAGTCTGGACACATCCTCTTGACACCCATTTTGCAATATTTGTATACAATAGTGAGACCCCCTCTCAGTCTTCTCCAGACTAAACAGCCTCAGCTCCCTCAACCTTCCTTCATCAGACAGAGAGAGAGCTGCTCCAAAGCCTCATCATTTTCATAACCCTCTGTCCAGTTCATTGTCCTTTTTGTACTGAGGAGCCCAGAGCCAGACACAGCACTCCAGATGTGGCCTCACCAGGGCTGGTAAAGGGTCAGGATCATCTCCCTCGATCTGCTCACAATGCTCTTCCCAAGGCACCCCAGGATGCTGTTGGCCTTCTTGGCCACCAGGGCACTGGGGGGTTCATGGTTTACTTTTCCACCAGAACCCCCAGGTCCTTCTCAGAGCTGCTTTCCTGCAGGTCTGCCCCTAGCCTGTGCTGGTGCCTGAGGTTATTCCTCCCCAGGTGCAGGACCCTGCACTTGCCTTTGTTGAACTTCATCAGGTTCCTCTCCACCCAACTCTCCAACCTGTCTAGGTCTCCCTGAACAGCAGTACAGCCTTTGGGTATATCAGCCACTCCTCCCAGCTTTGTACCAACAGCAAACTTGCTGAGGGAGCACTCTGTCACTTCATCCAGGTCACTGATGGATCCAGTACTGATCCCCAGGGAACACTGCTGGCTGCAGACCTACACCTGCACCCTGTGCCATGGACCACAACCCTCTGAGCTCTCCCATTGAGCCAGTTCTCCAATCCATGACACTGTCCACTCATCCAAACCACACTTCCTGAGCTTGCCTATGAAGATATTACGGGTGAGAGTGTCGAAAGCCTTTTGAAGCCAAGGGAGACATCAAATGCTCTCCCCTCATCTACCTGGCCAGTCATGCAATTGTACAAGGCTGTCAGACTGGTCAAGCATGATTTTTCTCTTTTTTAATCCATGTTGACTACTCCTGATAACCTTCTTTTGCTCCCTATGCTTAGAGATGATATCCAGAATGAGCTGTTCCACCACATTTCCAGGGCTGGAGGTCAGGCTGACTGGCCAGTAGTTTTCTGGGTCCTCAATGTTGCCCTTTTTGAAGACTGAAATGACATTGGCTTTCCTCCACACACCTCTCCTGTTCTCCATGACCTTTCAAAGATGATGGAGATTGGCTTAGCAATAACCTTTGCCAGCTCCCTCAGCACTCATGGGGTGCACCTCATCGGGACCCATGGCTTTGTCAAATCAAGTTTGCCTAAATGTTTTCTAACCTGATATTCCTTGACCAAGGGAAAATTTTCCTTTTTCCAGACTTTTTCTTGCCTCCAGGGTCTGGAATTGCTGAAGACTGATTTCAGCAGTAAAGGCCGAAGCAAAGAAGGCATGGAGTAACTGTCTTCTCGGTATCCTCCATCTCTTTGGCACTCACGTGCCTCTAAAACTGGTAGGATTTACTGTAGGCGAAAAGGATATTTACTGCTACATGTTCTGATATTGTAAATAGTAATAAAGTTATAAGCACTGAGTAGAGAACTAGTGCTGGTAGTGAAAGCAAGGTGGACACTTCAAACAGTCTGCTGAAAACTTATATAGCAACTGTTATAATTAATATCCAAGTTGGGGGTTTTTTTCAATTTTTAAGAGTAGACTAAGGCCATGTCCTAGTACTCCTACTTGTATTGCTTCATGTTGCAGTACATTGAATTTATTGTACTTTTTTAGAAACACAACAAAACAGAACAAAAACTATTCAACCTACATAAGTTTGTCACCTGTTATAAAGGAAAGTAAAAAAAAAAACAAAAACCTGAATGCTTTGAGATTAAATTGTTGGCAAGTTCTTTAATTAGACTTAATGAAATAAAAGTTGAATTGAATAAAAAGGTGAAGCTTCAACAAAGTAGTCTATGTTTTCAACTGATTATAAAACTTGCTTATAAAAAGCATACCAAAGCAAAAGGAAATTAAATATAAAGTTTTCTTTACTATGCCAAGTAAGATATCTCTCTTTCAACTAAGCATGAAAAAATAGGACTAGAAGACTTGTCCATCTAGTCCCTCTTATAGTGACCATGTAACAAAGTTATTTTCAAGAAATTAGGTTGCCCAGAGAAATTGTGAATGCCTCATCCCTGAAAATGTTTAAGGCCAGGTTGGATAGGGCTTTGAGCAACCTGATTTAGTGGTAGGTGTCCCTGACCATGGCAAATGAGTTGGAGCTGGATGATCCCTAAGGTCCCTTCCAACCTAAACCATTCTATGATTCTCTGCAATTATCCAAGTCCTTCTTAAAATCAGTTAAGTATCTTGCACCCCCTTCTCATCTTTTATCTACCTGCACCCCCCTTCTCTTTTATCTAAATTCGTCCTTCCTAATTTTGAACTGCCTACAGCATCATTGATGGCTATATCCAGTTCCCTTACAAGATAAATACAAAACTTTCAACATTATCCTTTCTATATTTATAATTGTTATTATTAATATCGGTACCTCCCAGCTGCTTTTTCCTTCCTCAATGGTATTGCTTGTATTTACTTCTAGATTCACATTTATCTGTGTTTTCTTGCTAAAACTCAAAGTAGCTAGTACACTAACCTTTCACAGCTCCTTTCTTTTTATTCCTTAGGTTAAAGGTTAAATTCCTTCTTATCTCAATTTCCAAAACACTGGTTCAGAAACCTCAGTTTCATCGTAGCACTTGTGCATCCTCAAAGCACTTTTGCCACCACCCACCCAGGAGACCCATTGCAAAGGAAATCTATATTCTGCCTCAAAAGTGTATTAATGATATGAGCTGTGGCTTCTGTATTTAGAAAGTAGATTTAAGATCAAATTTCTCTCTGAAAGCATTTCCAATCTAGGGTAGGGTAAATAACAACTCAGTGTTAAAGATGCTAAAGCAATTTAAGTTGCTCCAGAAGTGGAGGATGCAAACCCACAGGGGGTCACCATACAAATCCTCATAGACTTGTGCCAATAAAGACAGGAGCTTTCAGAGTGTAAAAATCAGGAATTTTAATGTTTTAACTGGCATTTTGTTTCTCCAAACTTGTTCTCTTACATGTTGGAGATAAGCTCGATTTGCTAAGTTGATAAGGTTCTCTGAATTCTCACTGGTCCACAAGAATTTTGGGTTTTGTTTCTCTGAGTCAGTATAAGCCTTTTTCATGTCAAAGAAACGGAATCAGTACCTGAGAAAGAATAGTATTTATCAATTCAGAAATAGTTATAAGGACCTGGAATAGATTCAACTGTCCAATGGAACACAAAGTCATGCAGATAAAAAAGCAAGGAAGCTACGACTGGTGCAGCGGATTGTGCTGGCAAGACAATCACTGATACGAAACCAAAGGGCAGTCAGTGCAGGAGAGAGTTTTGATCTAATATCTGCTTGGTAATTTTGAATTGGTAGTTAGATTTTGAGATAGAAAGCAATATGCTGAAGGTGGCTCAGAACTATATTGCTATCCTGCTATCTTCTAGAGCAGACAGTAATCTTAATTAATTAATACCAGTCTACTTTTAGTGGAGTTTTTCTGAGCCACATTTCAGTAACAAATGTTACACATCAGAAGATAAAACATAGCCCTATCTGATATATGTGGAGCCTCAGCTGTACATATTTGACCCCTATTTTACACTGTTGTGGCTCATTGATTCTTTCTTTTAAACTCCTGGACTGAGCACTCAGCAATCATTGGCCCACCCATACATCTTCTGAGCTGATTTAGTCTATGAACTGTAACCCTGCTACAGGGCTGTAATGTTTCTGGCACCTACAATGCTGTCTGCTTGTCATTATGACATATAACCTAGAAGATGTACTTAAGAACAAATAACCTCTGAAGTGTTAACATGCCATCAGTCTTTTCAGCTAAAGGAAAGACAGGGTTTGGAACTATCCAAAAACGAATAAACGAGCAAATTCACATATTATCCCAGTAGCCACCAAATTTTGGGTTTGGAACCAAAATGTCAGAGAAAGAAAGGAACTTTAAAAAGATCTTAATGGCTCAAAGCCCCCATTCATTTTACCTGATGAAAGGCTTCAAAGTTGCACAAGCCATTTTTCTTGCTTTACTTGAAAGATATATATTCTTTTACATATAATGTCTGCAATTGCAGCATGAATCTGATGACGGACAAGCTTAAATTATAAATATTTTCCTTTTCCAAGGTTTATTATAAGTGCCAATATGAGCATAGACTGTTTGAAATAGAGCATCCTAATTTAATGTAATAGAGCTTTCTAAAAGGTCAGGCAGAACATTTTACACTGAAAATTAAAATATAGATAGCACTAGAGATGAAGTTACTGTTTATCCCACTTCAGTCCTGTTCTTAATAAAATTGCATTGAATTTTTTATAATACATCAAAAAGTCAACATGAAACAGTTCACACAGTATTAAATATATCAACAATATAAAGCTGGGTCAGATAATGGCAAAATTAAACAAAGACGAAAGGTAACAATACTGTCTTCAATTAGTGTAGTGAATTAATGAATGATCTCCATTACTCTACTCATGTTCATTAAACAAGTATAATAGGCTTCTGAATTGTCCGTATGAACTCAGACTCTATTCAATCAAAATTACCTCTGCTTACTGTCAATCCCTTGCTGATTATTCATCATCAGAGGCATACATAACTAGCCCTTTGGTATTTCCAGTCACTGAGGGCTCAGGCATACAGCATTACTAGGGTGAACACAAACTCCCCAAAATGAATAATCCCCCATCTCATTGTGGGGGCGGGGGGGCAGGGAGAGGTGGTGTATTTACACACAGAAATAATGTATTGGTCCTTATTAGTTGCCTGTGGGCAATTTTCCAACCGTGTACTCTTCCCATCTTTTAGAACAATAGTGTGATTTCAAATATGGACTCCCATAGATAGGAACACTGGTGGTCTTAAAGATCAAGTAAATTCTTTCAATCCAAGTAGACTTTTCCTAGAGAAAGCAGGAAGATGGAAGGATGATATGGACATGGATGACTGCACCTTTCTAAGTTAGCAGCAATAAGGTGGAGATGTCCCAGCCATTTGCCAGTGGCTGCTAAAACTACAAGCATTTCCATGCAAAGGAAGGGACTGCTGCTTATTTAAAATACGGTGTCTTAAAGGAAGCGTCACTGTTTTTCCTATGTTTATCCAACTGGTTTCTCACAAGCCATAGAAATTGCATTGTTTTACCTGTGTTGCTTTCATTTGCTTGAGTTAGGTGATCACAGTTCAGCCCTTAACTTTCTCATGTTTTTCTTGCTGTTTCTGAGCTGAAAACAATACATCTTTCTCAATAGCTTATACAAGACAGCCCTGTGGTTTTCTTTTAAGATGGTACATTATTTTTGTGCTATTTTATGACAGGAGTATTAGAATGAGGTAAAAGCACTAAACTCATGCTAAATGTTTCTGTAGGAAAAATGGTTGCATTTATTAGGATTAATAGACTACTTATACTGGAAACTAAAATCCTCTTTTTATTCACATGCAATATAGTGTGCAGGTAACCAAAATCCAATCTTCTTAATCCTCGGTGAAGCAGCTTTTTCCCTGACTTCAGCGACAGTTCAATTTCTGTTATGCTAACCATATGCTCCTGATTGATTATCAGTTATATTTAATTATTCAGAGTTACAGATGGCAGTTTTGTGAGGCAAACTGCTGATCTCTGGAGGCCCTGTGTGCTGATGCCTCTGCCTCTGCAGTTACAACTTTTGAGTCCCTGAGGTTGAGAAAAACAGGTAATTTAACCATTTCTGTAAGCTGTATTGGCCTATCCAACCAGGAGAGAATGAAAGGATCCTGTTATTAAGCTAGTGGACTAAATCAATAAAGATGGAATAAAGGATATTAAGATAAATGCTGGGAAACAACCTGTGTTGCCAGTAATTAATGCCACTCTTTCTCCTTATACATTGAACGAAATACTTCAGTTGTGCTATAATTTTTTCCTCCATCAAGTTTTTCCCATTCTCCACATTTTAAGGGTATTTGCACTATAGTAGAGAAGCATGTCCGTCCTTCCTTCCATACCAGCAGGATCTTAGTTCTGGACTCTCTGAGGCCCTGCTGTTGAGTTGGAATCATGGTGTGCGCTACAGAACCAAGCGTGGTGGGAAAACATAATGGCTCATAATAATTTTTACCAGAATGGATGAAGGTATGTAGACTGCAGAAAACAAAGAAGAAAATAGTCTATCTTCCCTTCTCCATACATTAGTAGTTTTAAAAAAAAATTTAAAATCCCCCCTTGCTCATTTTTTGGTGATCAGTACCACAGAGACAGTGGGAGAGAATCCACAGGCCTTTTTTTTTCACACTACTTTCTTGAGAGAGGTTTTTTGTTTTCAATTCACCTGATAGTGCAGTCCCAGCAGAATGCACCTAACAAATCATAGTGAGTGTCTGCACCTTGCTATGTATCAAAGTCCCTTAATGTGCCAACAAAGTTCTTCAAGGTCAGAAAAGCAGTTTATCAACCTCTTATATCTCTTATAGGAGACAATAAATTTATTCTACCATTGGAATCTATGAATAATTCAGATGCTCTGTGAGATAAACACTATTGCTTAGGATGCTCTGCATGTCATTGTCAACTAGTACCAAACACTGTCATTGCTCCATGTACTCTGTACTTTTTAGTTTCCTCTCAGCTCAGGAAAATGCAATGTTGTATGGCTTGCATTTTTTGTGTCCTTTAACTCCTTAAAGTTTGCTTTTTCCTATTATATCTTTCCATTAGTGAATAGGTTGAGAAAATTAATGTTTTTAATAACTGCTTGTTCTCTTCTCTCTTAATTTCTAAGCAGCCTAAAAACCTACTTTAGAAATAAAAAAACCCCAACAAACAGTTGTCTCTTAAAGGCATCTGCAATCCTTACTCCTATCAACAAAGAAAGCAAAATATCTTCCATGACTAATTTTATAGCAATCAATCTGGGATACTTCTCATTTCTAATTAGCTTAAGCATGCGTATATGATTTAATATATACATAGGTTTAGCTTGTCTTATAAGAGCTGTATGCATCACTTTAAAATATCTAATAAAATGTTTAATTCACTTATTTCAAAATCATTTTGAGTTTTATCCCATTTTAAGACAAATACCACCCTAGTGAGCCAAATAAAAGTTCATTTGTATGATCTATGAGACAAGTAATATGAAAAAAACTAGGATTGGTTTTTAACTAACAGGACTTATAAAGCCAAATATAGTATTGGATTCCTTCTTGTACTCTCTCCTTGATCGTAACCTTCATATAAAAGCAAAAGTAGTATAACAATAGTTAACTATGCTGAAATTATAGATTTTCCTGGGAGCTATCAGTGTAACTAAGAAGATCATGTATAACTAACCAAGAGAACTTAATCATCATTTTGAAACATTAGTTGATAAAGATATTTGTCTATTAAACTTGGGAAAGTGATGGAGATAACATATTTATAGGCAGGACAATTATATACCTGGGTCCATATCTACAGACAATAACAACTATTAAAATTCAGTGTATGATCTACCATGCATTCCACCATATTTTTAAATAAACATAGCCCCATTTCACCGAAAATACATTTTTCCAGGGTAACATAATACTAACACTTTCTTCAAAAGTTGAGGCTCATAATTTTGATAGTGAGCTTTCTATTAGAAAATGTGAGTATGCCTAGTTTTATATGATGTGAAGTAAATATGGTTACGCTGGAGATGAGCTCCTTGCAGAACACATAGATATTTAAAATAGAACAAATAGACATGCATAAGGAGTTCTTCAAGCAGAGATAAGTTTATATCTCCTGATGGTTATTTTAAATGGCAGTTAAATCAATAGCAGCTTTCCAGAAAAAGTAAGCAAGTCAAAAAATCTCAAAATTGAAAGAATAGGAGGAATGTTTTGGCCTCAAAACAAGAAAGTTAAAAGAAATTGTTTTAGCATTCTTTTAATGACTTCACTCATGACACATTGCTTTCTGCAGCAATTCTCAATAAATCATTGCCAATTTAGCAGATATTTTTTCTGTGATAGCTATAAAAGGAAAAAGAATTGTTTAATTTCGTAGATTTTCTTGTCATTCCAGTGTTTATATAACGCAAATGCTTCTTGAAAGGAGTTTTTTTATTTGTTTCTTCACTTGCTTAGTGTCATAAGATTAATAAAAAAAGAACTGGTCTCTATTGTATAGCTAAATTGAATCAAATCTTTTAAGAGAGTGTTTCCCTAGGCTGAACATGTGGATGTAAGACAAATGTTTTGTCAAGCCTGTAATATACTATGAGCCAGCAGAGTGTCCATGGAGCCCAGAGGGCCAACAGTCTCCGGGGGTTCACCAGGAAGCCTGCAGCTCAAGGGAGCTGATCCTCCCCTTCTGCTCTGCCCTGGTGAGGCCACACTTGGAGTGCTGTGTCCAGTTCTGGACTCCTCAGTACGAGAGAGACAAGGAGCTACCAGAGAGGGTCCAGTGAAGTGCACAAAGATGATGAAGGGACTGGAGCATCTCTCTTATGAGGAGAGACTGGGAGCTGGGCCTGTTTGGTCTGGAGAAGAGAATACTGAGAGGGGATCTCATCAATGCATATCAAAATCTCCAAGGAGGGTGCCAAGAGGATGGTGCCAGGTTCTTTTCAGTGGCACCCATGACAAGCCGAGGAGAAATGGCCATAAACTAAAACAGGAGAAGATCCACCTCAACACAAAGAAGGACTTCTTTACACAGAGGGCAGCAGAGCACTGGAACAGCTGCCCAGGGAGGTCATGGAATCACCCTCTCTGGAGATTTTCAAAACCTACCTGGACACCTACCTGTGTAACCTGCTCCAGGGGACCCTGCCTTGGCAGGGGGCATGGACTAAGTGGTTTCCAGGGGTCTCTTCAAACCCAAACAATTCTGTGATTTTGTTATTCACTTCAAATGCTGCCTTTAAACAATTATAAGAAAAATAGTAGTTTTTTCTGTGGTTTACCGTGGCTTACGATATGACGCTTGCATTAAGCGCTAGATAAAAATTGAAAGCACAGTTATCAAGAAGATTGGATTTTCTTTGCTTCCACAGCAAAACTTAAAAGCCTCATTAACTAAGTAACATTCAACCTATGTGAATAAAAGCTTTTCTCATTTTAGTTTAAATGGTTTCCGTGTTCTGCCTTAAATCAGTTTTCTACCTCAAGATCCCCTTAAACCTACTCTTAGGTTTTTTTAGTTGATTGAAAATTAACTTTTTTTTTAAACGAAAATGGTTTAAATTAAACAAAATATTTGTCTAATCTGAAATAAATACTACTATTCAGGTTTTGTTTGGTTGGGAGATTTTTTTCTTAGACACAGAGCATATTCAGATTTTTAAAGAAATTTTTGTGTCCATTTAAAAGTTTTGAGTCTCAAAATGAACAATTGAATGTGAGTTGAAATATTTTACTAGAAAATGTTAAGAATTTTCCTTAAAAAAACCCCAAGTGGTTTTAATTATACTTTTTTCATAGTAGTATATGTACTGTGCTAGTAATCCGAAAAATCATCACTAAACCACACAAATTCAGATTAACTTCTGACCAATATCAATTTAAACTAATAGTGTGTTTTCATAAATATTCCATTAAAATGAAAATAAAAAAATAGAAAACGTTTAGTGAAAGAGTAAATGAAATCCAGCCTCAGATTTCTAGGACAATGACTGAAAGGCACAAAAACTTACTCCTAATATTAAAGTTTTACAGTCCAGCCTCTGCTCGCTGACTATTGAGACACCGTAATTTGTGTAAAAGCAAGTTGCTTCTTTTCACCGCCCCTTCTTCAGCCTTTTCTCAGTTACAAGATCTAAAGGAGATGGATGAAAACCCCTTGGAGCAGTTGCTTCCAGTCAGCCCACATGGAGTCTAGCACTGAGGTGAGACACACCTCAAGAGCCAAAGTAAAATCCTTTCTCCCGCTTACTCTGTCAGGTAATCTTTTTTTCTTTTTTTTATTCCCCAGTAAAAGTGCCTCTTCAGTTACGGAGAGAATAATTACGCATGCTCTAGATCTAGCAGGTATGAAAGGTTCTCAGGCAGCCTTTCCCACAGTGCATTTCAGATGTTAACCTCAGTACGTTTCTGAATCGATTTTTTTGTCTTCCTCAGACTGGTATAGTCCTTCAGCTTCAGTAAATTCATGGACAATGTCCCATTACCTATACTTTGTTGATGGACCTAGGACATATTTTACACTTGCTGTAATTTGGCCTCATTTTATTCTGGTTGGTCTAGTAGAACACAGTTAAATATGCTGCACAGTGTTAAATTAGAGTATGCAGTATCTATTAACTGCTGCAAGAAGTGCTAATAAAATGAATAAAAATAATGGAAGTCTATACAAAAAGATATTTTTATCTAATTAGGCCTCTTGCAGAATTATTTGACAAAATAATGTAAAAAAAAAGCAGTGACAATTTACATAATGGATTTCCTACAACATGAAGGGCTTCCCTGTAAACCTGCCTCAGCTGTGCAGTGTAAACAGTATCTACATATTTTCGTCTTTAGTACAGTCGTAAAGTAATGTTTCTTTTATATGAGTCTTATCTTCCAGCTGTAAATTTAATAGTTACTGCAGACTACACCACTGACATTAGTTTTAATGATGTGAGACTCCAATAACTCCTAAAGAGTTTAAGATTAATGCAAAAGAACTTAACTTTGTGAGTCATTACTTTTATTAGTGACTCTGCAGTTTGATTTAGATTGAGAATGGGAGAGAGCGTTATTTGCCCATAGAAATGAGAAGCTGTTCATTTTATTATATCATTCATAAGTAATATGTCGGATTCTAATTTCTGCATGCAATAGGGATTCAAATATTTGGGGGCAAGTAGGGTCAAGATTCTTGCAGACTGCATAGAACTAGAAGAGGACTCATTCAAACTGTGGAAAAAAGGCTTTGTGGGAGGATCCAATCACCGGTTTCAGACCTACGCTTCAAAAAGCAGAGGCAAGTCTCCAGTATCAGAGACAGAAAACCACAAAAAATTATTTGCTTTGTTGGTTCAACAGCAGAGAATGGAGTGTGCTGTTACATCAGATAAGGACATTGTCAGCCTGAAGCCTGATAATTTCTTTGTACCCATCTAACCAGATTGTTGGAAAAGCACCTCCCTACTTCATCTTTGCAGGTAATAAGAATGAGGCTGCCAGGAATTGAATAAGGAGAGAAGAGGATAAATAGTTTTCATATTGAAGCTGTCTGACAATGAAGTGGCTGAGATACTGACAAAAGTATGTAATTTAATGTGAATAAACTGTTATACTGCATGGCAGTAGATATATTAACTACCTTTAAAACACATGTTCATCATGTTTCCAGAGATCTCAGAAAACTGAAATTGACCTCACTACCAGGACAATCCATACACTCTTTAAAGAAAAATTGTAGCATTATGATTTTATAGACACAGGAAAAAAAAAGAAGTGTATTCTTTCCTGTCAGATAAAATACCAAAACACACCAAAACGTGCCTCTCTGAACTATTTGATAATGACAAATAGCAGTGCAAAATAATTATGACAGAGGCTAAAGTGTGTATAAAAAAAATTCCATGTAGACTTTCCATGGTTTTATTAATTTTATTCCTGCAACAGTTAATAACTATTTTGATGATGTCAAAACAATGGTCTATGCCACTGATGATTTATCAGCTGTTCTTATTACCAAGGTTCAGAGAAGAGTAAATCAAAATGATAATAAAACAGATTCATGTAAAGGAATGGGATTAATAAATTGAGATTGTAAAATGTTTAAAAGAGACAAGGCAACATTGAGTCCATCCCAAAGTGAATATAAATCTTTGGTTTTGTTTCTTCATTCTTAGGAAATGCAGATAAGGGATTTTTTGACAATATTAAAATTAAAAAAACCTCAAAAGATAAAATATAATAAAATGAACATTCCTTCCAATACCATTTTTATTATTTAATTTTGTCTCGCAGTTTTCAGACTGAACTGAATGTTCCATCTCTTTTAGTTCCTCTTTACTCAGGAACACCATCTTTGAGTTTTGGTAAATGCCAAGCGGATCTCACCCAGTCAGAAAAAAAAAAAAAAGCAGACTAATAACTCCTTGACCTGAATTAAAAAGATAATCACAGCATGATATCAGGATAGATTTTACTGTGACCAGACTATGATAGAAACACAACATTTTACCAGACATTCTCGAAAACATGCCCCGAGTTCTTGGCATGTTTTTTTAAGATGTAAAATAAGGACGCTCCTAAGGAAGCGAGACCTGTGCCATGAAATAAGCAACACTACCCACAAAATGACAGCTCTCTCAGAGACCGGTTCATTAGAAATACCAAGCAACACCACACATGCTTTTAATCCCTTTCAGTTTTAGTAAAAAGCAAGCTCTAAAGCACCCACAAAAGCAGGAATTTTAGTGGCTTTTGTGCATAGAGACTGAAAGTGGAACCACTCACTGAATAAAACAATGACTGAAGAATGAGGATACTATTTCTAGGGCATTTCTGGAGAAGTGCTTGCATTCTTATTTCACAGCTGGGAATCTGAGGTGTAGAGACATCACTGGTCTAAAATCACTAGTGTTTCAGAGATGAAAACCATGTGAAACCTCTCATGGATTTAATATTTGCCAATTTCTATAACTGAAAACCAGAGTCACATGCAGCCTTTTTTAAAAAATTTTTTTTCTCTTTCCTGTTTATTGCATCTCCAGACAGGTTGCCTTTAGGTCTTCTCATTTATTTTCAAAGACAAAAAATTTTAGAGATGCCTGACACCTTGCCAGAAGAACCTGCCCTTTTAAGATATTTTCTTCATAATTTGGGAACAGGATTGGGAAATGAACAACTACAATTTCAGAATTTATCTGAGATTAACCACTGCAAGAGTTTTATCTTTAGATTAGCTTAGTGTGTCTTTCAGCTCAAATAGGGAACAATAAAAATGAAATATTGACCTGAGTATCAAATGCATCATTGCCAATTTACTACCAGGTTCTGAATGTATTTTTCTCTCTTTTCTGATGTTCTGCTTCATTTTTTAGCTGTGTTTAAATACTTGTGTGAATAAATCTTGTTTGTTTATGTCACCCAGTCACAGCATTGCTTGTAAATAAAAGTTATTAAAGGGAATAAAAATCTCAATTTGCTGCTTTGGAAACAAACTTCATTAAATACAGAGAAATCAAGGCCTAGATATAAAATCTACCTCTCTTTCTAATATAGCTTGATTTCAAGATGGTTTAAAGGACTGTGGATTGCACCTAACTTAAATGAACTCAAGGGAGCAATGCTCCTTAGTGAGGTTTCTTACACCCTGATTTTCATTAAAAGCTGAAGAGAAGATTTTTAAAAAAATCATCATTGTGACCAGAAAAAGATTAAATCTTTTATTTTTATATTAAATAGATTAGAAATTGTCATTTGATGCACTCTCAGGTTTTCACTTGTTAAATATTCCTATTGACTTTGATAATCAACTTCGTAATTCCTAATTTCTTTCCTGTCAACCATAAGTCACACATATTGCTCTGCATGAGTCCATTGTTATATCTGCTTTAGAATAAAATTAATGTACTCTTTCTATTCTACATATTGTATCTTTACAGCTGTCTGTAATGTTCATGAAGCACACAGGCTTCAGAGCTTGCAGTAGGTAATAACTGAAATAAAAACAGCCAAGTAAAAGTTGTTTGTGTAGCTAAGTGCAATGTTTCTTATGAGTGATGAAACCACATAGAGAATTCTTTTGGGCTGCTTCTGGGCAAAGAAGGTAAATTTTTGAACTTTTTATAATCTGTTTTTTTAAAAAATTCTGATTCAAAAATTCCTAGAAAGAGCAAAATTTTTTTTTTTTAATATTAATTTGTTGCTCATCTCATGTAAGAGATGTGGAAAAGAAACCAACATCAAAATATGGGTCATCTTTAAAACCTATAACATTTTGCAGGCACTGTAGAATACTTTGTTATATTTACATTTAAAATTTATCAGGCTCTGAACCAGAACCTAACCTAACAAACGAGGTGAGAATACCTCCTTCTATAGGAGCCCCATTTTATTGTATGCTTCTATGAAGAGCAAACCATATGGCAAATTCACTAGAAGACTCATGCTATTAAAAAGCTATAAACATCTTTCTTATTTAAACAACACAGAATGAAATTGAAAGTTTGGTGACCAAGTTAATTAAAACACAGCACGGCACCAAGAAAAAGCAGGACCAAAATATGTTTGGTTTCAAACCCTGTGAAACAATTCAGTATAAATTTGACTTGGGAAGTAGAATATTTAAAGGTCAATATTGTATAAAGTATAAATAAACAGATCAAATATTGTTGCAATCTTCATCTAACACAGGCACAGTCTGACAACTTTCCCATGCTGGCAAATGGTTATTTCACATCGTTAATACAGGTAAAGCAAGTAAGAGTAACTGATGGGAAATGCTGGATTTTGAATTACAAGTACAATGTTTGATGTTATGAGTGGACCTTATGATCCCAAAGAAATAAATATCCCTCTATTTACTAAATCAGTGAAATTCCTTTTCTCTTTACTTCTATTTCTGCATTACAGGCATCCAAGTGTCTGAAAAGTCTTGGGGTTTTTTTTTTTTAGTAAGTGAAAGGGCATAGTACAGCAGGTATGTATGAGTGACAGGACCTGGCTTTGGACCTATTGAGGAAGTTCTCTTTCAAAGGTTAACCTCTAAAATACACTAGAAATACAGAACGGAAACTCAGTAAAATTAATTTCTGCAAGAGGATAAAAGAAGTCGAAGAAGTTCTTTCCCAAATCAGACAGAAGTTATTACTTAGTTGGCATTGCAAGCACTAGTGATCTGTCCTCTACTATTTTTATTCATATAAATGAATTGGATAATGCTTCTGAAAGCAAGATTTCCATGTGATTCTAAATTAGGAAGAATAATAATTAATGAGGAACAATGCAGACAGTAACAGGACTAATAGATGACAAATGTAGTTCAATGCAGCTTAATGCAGAATAATGAATCTGGTAGTGAAGTGAAAAAAAAAAAAAAGGAGATACAACCTTACCACCTGCAAGCTCAAACACACACACACACAAGAATAAAACAAATGAACCAAACAAAGAAAAGAAAGGAAAACAAAGTTGAAGGCATGTCCTTTCATAAAAGGAATCATTTGCCAGGCTTGTGCCTCAAGATCACCTGAGGATAAGAAAAAAGGTTCAAGTTTGGACAAACTCAGGGAAGATATGGAAAAAGAGATTATGATTATCACACTTAAAAAGAAAAATATGAGTTTTGCAGTTCTGTTCTTGATTTCTCCATTGATTTTTTGGACCCTAAAGTGCTTGCCAGGGCCTAAACTCATGCATGGATAGTTACATTGATGCACTGACACCAACTGTGGCAGAAATTCGTGCTTTATTTTGCTGGTGGTGAGATTGCTATGTCCAAACAGTTTCAATCCACCTTTTGCTGTTTGTCTTCAGTTAGCCTGGTAGCTATGGTTTCCACAGGTTCCCTGTCAACACTGCACTATTGAAAGTTATTTTCATGAGTATGTGCAGTGTTTATATACCCCACTGGCATGCCTGCTCTCCAAAAGGCAATTCATAAAGGAGCAACAGTTTTGCTTTTTATTTGTATAAATTCATTTGTATGCTCTTCTAAAATCATTTGTATTAATAGATTTTTATAATTAATCTTTTCAAGTTACTAGTATCATGTTAATGAGACCAGTATTCTCCAGAACTGGAAAATTGCTGTTAATGCTGGTCATTTAATCTTGCCAGTTTTAAGCTGTAAGTGGTTGAGAGCATTTCATCTGAAAGCTGCCTGGTGTGTTGATATAACACTCATATTCACGGTTTTCCTCTGAATCATAAAGCAATTTGGGAAGCACCACTGCATTGTAAAACCCGATCTTTATCACAAGCAACAGTGATGTAGCTTCTCTGTGTTATGATATTCGGATGGTATGGACATTCAAAGCTCTAATGCAGTGCATCGCTTTTAGTACGTGCTTAACATTTAGTAACTGAGTATTTCTTTTGATGTGGATATCATCATGCAGTTTCTTAAAGAATTAGCCTTCCTCAACTGATTTTAATTCTTTTGATGTGTCCTTTTTCAAGAGTTATCCATTTTGTTTGGGAAATTCCTTGTTTCCTTAAACTTTCTTTTTCATGGTTGTTCTTTCCCAACCGGAGATGCATACTATTGCAATTAATATTTATTTTTCCTTAAAATTGTTTGGGTTTGCCTTAGGGCTTTTATTTTGTACACAAATAACATTAATCACATTGCATTATATTTTTTTCCAAAAGAAAGCTTACTCACTGCTTTGAGAGACTAAACTACTTTTCTGAAAACATAAAATATCTATTATGAAAATATTTGCATGTAGCTCTTAAGAAAAACATTTCTTCATTCTAACAATGATTTTTCACTTTCTATTCCCTCTTTCACTTACCTGTTGGGGTTTTTTTTTTGTGAATTTAAGATCAACTGGTTCAAAGCACCATTTTTCATGTGCCTTGCAGACTTGTTGTGCTGAGCTCTTTGACTGACAATATGCTTCTTTCAAACACCGGACCCTGAACATCAAGGCCGATGAAGGCTATTTTGGTCAGATGGAAAGGGAAATTGCCTTGATTTTGTTCCAAGCAGGCAATTAAGAAATGATAAATTGAATCCATGTAAAGCTGGAAAGCATAACTCTCAGACGTGTTATGCACTCTGAAGTGTAAACCCCAGATTATAATAACAAATACAATTACTTATTGTAAAACAATAGAAATGAGCATAAGCTTAAAAGAATGATGTGACTTCAAAGCTGGAATTTTTTTTTTAAATTTGCATTTAATCTTGTGAAATTAATAATTTTGTCTTCTTTTCTATATAATATTTAAGTCATCAGTCCCTTGTAATGTAAAAGTAATATTTTAGTGCTTTAACATATGTAATTTCTATAATTTCCATCTATAGTGTTTGGACTTGTAGCAAGCAGTGGCACTAGAGAAGCTGCAGGGAAGTAATGTGGCTTTCTGCTAGGTGGCTGATTCAAGTCATCTAGCACATCAGAAACCCAATTACTTAATGCTTCTCTTAGTTGTGTAGGCTACATCTTAAAGCTAAAACCTAAATCCTAACTCCTACTACATCTTATAAACATATTGAATGAACAGCAGTATTTTCCCAAGTCAATTTGTAGGTTTTCCTTGCAAAAGGAAAGAAATGCTATCTTTATGCTCATGCGGGGCTCAGATGAGGGAAATCCATTTTCAGTTCTTAGCTTGTTTCATATTTACAGACTGTTTTGTTTTACTCTTCTCATGTGGAATAAACTGTGAATCTTTTTAAGTTCCAGTTGGTAAGTTTATTGTTAATGCCACCACAGCCTTGGATGTTCTCTGTCTTTGTCAAATAGTAGGAACAAAATGATTGCTCATGGAAATTGTATTTCCTGATAAGCTCTTCTTCCAGGTTATTTTGGACTAACACCATCATCCAGAGCAAAATGACACAGCTCAGGAAAGCACTGCAGCTGTGTGCAGGGAGTGCAGCTTGAAGGCTGCTCACTTTCATGCATTCTAAATTTCACTTAAGAGAATCTACCTGTTTCATTGACGTCTGTTGCTATGTGAATATCCAACACCTTGTAGGTATGAAAGTTTTCACAGCCATTGCATTTTGTAAACAATGGATGTCTTCTTTTGATTTTAAAAAAAAAAAAAAAGATATTTCAGAAGACCTACTCCGTGATGTTCATGCAGCTAATATGACCTAAGAGAATACTATTGAACATTGTCTAGTACAGGGAATTCTGGGAAGGGAATTTAATTATCCTAAATACCTACTTAAGTAACCTTCTTCAATAGCCAGATAATGGAATTTACTTGTCCACCAAATTATCTGAAATCGAATATTGACTTTGACATTTTTCTGGTCAGCTTGAAAAAGAAGCAAGTGTATTTTAGAAGGTCTGGAGATTTCCTTGCACCAAGTGTTTTTCTCCTTTGTCTGTTTTTTGTTTTCCTCTCTGTGCTGCACTCTGGACTAACTACTTTGGTACATGGTAACTAACAAGTGTAGTAAAAGCAAAAACAAATATTAGAAATTAATACATTTGTCTTTTCATGTGATTATCAACTAATATGTGTTTTAGAATTGGTCTTTTTCAATGTTATGTTACTTGGTTTTGCTCACAGGTTTGTGAATCTATTAAAATTCAGTGTTTTTAATATTTCTCTTCCAATCACTTAAGATCTTAAAGGGACAGAAAATACACAGTCAGGGACTATTGTATTTTTCTGAGGTATGATTTCTTCTTTCCACCTGAAGTTGATCTTCATTAACTGTATATGAAAGAAAAATGGGCAGTCCTTTAATTGGAGCACAAGGAAGTGCAACTGCAGAGAAACACTTAGAAACAGAAGGTATCTGTTAATCACAATTAGAAAGAACAAAAGATTTAGCTTGAAGGTCATTCAAAGAAAGGGCACAAATGACTTATTTTACTTTCTCAATTGCAGATCGGAGAAAATGTGCTGTTTCTGAGGAAAAGTCCTTCAGATAATGCTAAGCAACAATTTAACCCTTTGTTCTAAATTCTTGCATGAGAATAGCTTAGAAGGTGTTTATTTGTTTTATAGCTGAAATGCAGTTTTTCTCACTTGGAGAGACAGATTCCTCCTCATTGAGGGAATCCTTCCTTTCAGCAGCTAGGTGTCTGAGGCCAAATCCACATCAGGAGAGTGACAACCTTCCTCTGCAATGACCAGCTTAAGCTTTGTTCATAGTTTTAAGCAGCTGGAGCTACATGAAACTACTACAGTATGCCCTTAATTTGACTGAAAGTGCCATGAACAAATAATATAATATTGAAGATGTGCGAACATTAGTGTGGTTGAAGTCCGAGACCAAATTACCTGTTGGATTCCTTGAAATTCTTCTGCAATTAAATGCACTTAGGAGCTGAAACCCTATCAGCTGGCAACAACCTCTGTTCCAGTGTTTGTCTACCTGTGCGAAAAAATATAAAAGCTGTTGTTACGTCTAGAAGTGAACAGATATGGCTTTTTTTAAAGAAATCTTCAAAACAGAATTAATGTGCATGAAATGAAATATGCATGTACATTTTGGAGATCTAAGGTCTTACACTGAAAGTTTTGACAAAGAATTAATATTCATTTGAGCTCTTTTCCTGAGATCATACAGCATTTTGTTTGTAAATGCTGTGATATGTTCTCTATATCAGCTTTAATTATATATAAAATTATGGAAGGATTTAGAGGGGAAAAGTGTTTTATTTTCAAGGCAGGTAATATTCCAGTCATCCTGTACATGTTGCTTTTTAGATTTTATTGCCCTCACTAAGAGATTTCTAATTTAGAAAGAGAATTTTCATCTCAATGTCAGACTGTTCCAGACAGTAGGCAGGCCCTTCTGCAGTAATTGAAATTAAAACAGTTAATGAGTGTGATTTATTAATTTTCATAGTTACGATAATGTTTATCTGCATTTTCATCAATTAAAGACTCATTTGAAGGACAGTGAATTAAAACCTGGATTCTGGAAATGCAGAATTTTAAAAGATGTATGAATACTGATTTTATAGCCTTTCCTGGGAGATATTTATACTTTTATTATGGTTTATTGATGTTTCTCCTAAGTAATACTTACTGTAAAAAAAGAGAACAAAAAAGTCTCTTGCTCTGTGTTGGTTTTTTAATGTTATTAAAATGAAAATAAATTCCTTTATGTTAACTTCTTGTAAGAAATTTATTAGGAAAGGGTAAGATCTACAGTTCAAATTCTGTAATCCCAGAAGTTTGGTGAAGGTATGGGACAAAGGCTAAAATACATCTGTAACATCTGACATCCTACTTTTACACTTTAACCAGGAGCTAGCATTCCTAGAATATCTGAGCCAGAATACCTTCTCAGAATTTGTGAATGTATGGCAAGTGGGAAACCAGGGAAATTTCCAGTGCCTGTTTCTTGTCAAAATACTATATGGAAAACCAAATTCTAAGCTAATGTATTGTGACAATCCTGTGACCTTTCCCCAGGGCATGCCCCATAAGACCAAAGCCATTTCAGTAAATCTGTAATTGGACAATTACGTTTTCTCAGCCCGCAAATGCTGACTCAGGGACTTGTCTCCCATTTATCTTATGTTTACCAAATGGCATGTGCATACTTATTTCAAAATGGTCACTATATGTGCAGGAAAATGCTCTGTCTACCTTTTCTTATGGTTAAAAATGTGTTTCAGCTGTCATTTGTTTCAGTCTCTCAGCAGCCCACTGGATTATTACACTTAAATCTTTTACTTCTGGAGACCTGGATTCAAATTGGTTGTATCAGTTGACAAGGAAAATGCGTTGGCCTCAAAATATTTCATACCAGATGCTTGTACACAACAACAAACATCGCCACAATTCAGCATGTTTAACAACCTCTGTTCAGAAAAATATTTTTAGATACAAAGCAACAAGATACAGTTCAGATTCCTGCTAAAGCACCACAGCTTCTCACAAGAAGGAAGATGGGAGAAAAAAAACCAGTAGAAAGGCATTTTCTAATGCACATATATGTTATTTCAATTAAATTTTATTAGAGGATCTCAACTTTGCAGGTCTCTTTCTGGTAAAATTCCCATAAAGAAAAGAAATAATTTCACCTGGCGACAATTTGTTTGACTGCTCCTGTATTTTTTGTGACTTGAGCCTAAAGTGAAGAGAGCACTATCATCATACTTGTACAGCCATTAGGATCTCCAGAATTCTCTATTATTAAGTGTGTGTGTGACACAATTTCCAGAAAGACACACCAAATATGCATTTTTTGAGAATAGCCAAAAAAAAAAAAAAGACACTTTTGATGTGTAGGCAGAAGTTCTAAACATCAAAAATCATGTTCTATTTATTTTAAATAGCATCTTGATTTTCTGAGTCAAACAAGTAAGGGAGACTTCAACTAAACCACTCATTTTGTAGTCACAATCAATAGCATTTAGAGTTTAACTACATGATTTGTCCCTTCAATCAGGTATTTGGACATCTAAATACTCCAATTATTTGCACCTGTAATTGATAGTGCAAAATTAGAGGTTGCATTTAAAAATGTAGACACAATGAAAAACAGAAGGATGCCAAATAAAGAAAGATATTCTATGCCATGGTGTCAAAATAGACCAAAATGATTATTGTTCAACTGTGACATCAAGCAAACAGCATCTGGCAGCTGCATAGCAGATTCAGTCCGTTAAGTGGAAATGGTGACTGAAGAACATGGAAAGAATAAGGTTGACCAAAATAATTTTTGTAAGTAATAGTCAAAAAAGTTTATTTTCATTCTTTGAATACTTTGTAGACTACTGCATTATGCATGTGAATATGTAGTGAGGGCTATCTTGTGCTAGGCTCTATGCAAACAAAAAAGTATAGATACTGATGAAGTTTAGAAAACGTAAACAACTTTTTCTGCATTGCAGAAAAGATTTGTGGAACTTCATGGATCTATTACGTAACTTTCTCTCATTTGGAGTTTAAAAAAACCTGTCCACTTTCCCGGAATTTGCAATCCCATTCTTGTTTTACTAATTTTTATTGTCAGGTATGCAAGGGTTGAGTTTTGGTTTTCATTTTCATTGTTTTGTTGGTAGGGGTTTTTTAAATATTACATTTGATGGTATTTTGAAAACAACATCAGGAAAAGGGAAGCATTATAACATATGTGAAAAATATTCTTAATTTTCAGTATCAATATGTTATCGATATCTGGTTTGAATTTTATTTTTCATAGTTACTCACTTTTCCCTGCCCACAGCAAAACTGTATAGTGAAAAACTCTTGGTCTGCCAATTTGCTGTTGGGGAATATGTTTTTTGGGTTTGGTTTTAAATGTATACCAAGCTTACAAAAAATGTATATGTTTAGCGGTGAAACCTTGTAAATAGTCTATACAGATATATCCAATAAGGATATTTACGGACAGGTCAAATGAAAAAACTTCTATAAGTGTGAAATTTCATTGGGGTGGATGTAATGGAAGAGCTAACAGAAAAAAGAAGAAACTCCCTTTTATTTAATGGATTCTTTGTTACCAAGTTAAGATTGTTATGAAGTATTTAATTATGAAAAATTACGTGGTGTTTTTGTCTTTTATATTCTAGACCCTTCTTGTCATAGGGTAAATATGGTAAGAATTGGACAGCTAGACTAACTGAAGATGACAACAGGGGAAAGAATAAAGGAAAAAGTCTGTTGTAATTTAATTTTAAAAGGTACCATCATTTATTTTCAGTTGGCATTCAATTTTCAATACACTCATTTTAAAATGCATTACTGTTTAGTTTTGAATGTTATGGTAATTTGGGAATTGACTTAGCTTTTCTCAGAGTTAGAGATTTGAGGCATATTAATGAACACGAGTTTCAGATGACAAATGGTGCTTGAAGTTTCCATGTCTTTTAATTCATTTTTTATTAGAACATGGATGTTTTTCTGAAATACAGATGGCATTTGCCAGCCAAAATGGTCATCTGATTTCAACATACAGTGTGATGCTTCAGTGAAGTTTGAACTTTAGAGTGATTTAAAATTCATTGGTAATAGTGCTATAAAGGCCATGTTCCCTGGCTCGAAATGCAATAAACTGTAGGCTAGTATCCCCTTTGCAGCCACACTGAACCCTCAGTCTATTTCATTTGGGGCATTTTTTTTTTAAAATTCACTAACCTAGGATTTCCAGCCATACTTCATCATGCTTACATTGTCAGAAGCAGGTGCTGGTGCATAAGGATTTTGTTAAGGGAGGGAAAAGAAGTGGCATAAACAGAATTGCATTTGTTTAAAACACAATAGAAATTTTTTTATGCCTACCCATTAAAAAACTAACACATACAGATTAAAAGGAATTCTTAGGAAGATAAACTCATTTTGTTTCATATTTACAAACTTAAGGTTATGTATATAATAATCAGTCTGTATCAGTTAGCATGAAATGATTGAAAACAAAACATTAAAAAATGAATTTTTGACACTCAATTTTTTTTCCTACTAAGCTCAGAAATTATTACAATTAAAAATATTTTCAATATTCCCAATGCTTCTAGAATACATAAATAAACTAGATGGTATATGGCCTTAATTGCCCTCCTTTTTTTTCAAGGAGTACAAACTCAAGTTCTAGTCATATACACAAGGTGAAGTTCACCAGTTCTGTTACCTTTAAAATTGTTTCTCTATACTGCTGTTCATCAGTTGACATTAAACATAGCTGCTCCATTTTCCTACTCTGGATATACAAATTACCTTTTTTCTTAGAGTGCTACATGATGTTCTGTGACTTCTCTGCACTTAAATCTGCACATGAATCCTGTACTCACTTGTGTATAACATTAGAAACACTCATCACTCTGCTAGAGCTCTAGCAGTTTCAGGAAATGTAACTTTAAATTCGTGCATCAGGAAGCAGCAAGAACAGAGCTGTTCCTCAAGAGCAGACAGCAGGATCTGAGGTTGCTCTGGAAGGGAAGGTGTCCTCAATGGGATGTGGTCCCACGTGGGCTCAGTCCTGCAGGCAGAGGCAGGTGCTGGTCATAGGGTCCACCAAGAGGCACAGACAAGTGAGGCAGGGGGGATGGGTCTGCCTCCAGGATCATTCTGGAGGAATCCAGTCTGGAGGAGAAGCAGACGGGGCCGGAGACCAGGCTGAAGACAAAGCTACAGAATGAGGCCAAAGTCCATCCAGGAGACAGGGATGCAGACAGCATATATTCAAGGGGTGCAGGAGAAAACCCACTTAGAGCACAGGGCTTGGGTCTATGCATGCTGCAGGGCCAGAGGCAGGAGGGAACAAAAAAAAGGCAGTGACTCACATTGCTCCCCCTGGCACTCTCAATGTATTTATTTTATTTAGCAGATAGACAATTGCATTCTAATTTATCACTTATGGGAAATTTGCTCTAAATATTTCAGTACTTTAAGCCTCTATTACATCTGAATTAATATTTTAATGTACCTCTATTTCCCCATCTTTCTATGAAATAGTTACCTGTCACCATTTGAGAACACTGTTCTTGAAGGCATAAATGCAAAATGGCTCATAAACTCAAATCATTCGCTGACAATGAGATAGGAAATTTTAGAATGTTCCAGCATTCCCTCTTCAATTATTGTACCAAATGACATATGTGTACCTTTCAGAAATTGTTTTGCCTCTTTTACTCCTTAAGAAAATATTTTAGGACATTGATGCTTTCTGAGGACTTCTTGATTGGCAGGAATTAATGGTACCCTGAGATAAAAAAGACACAAACTATAGCCTGTTGATGCCCAAGAAGAAGGTGGATTCTGACAGTGGTATGGTATAACCTTTGCAGTATATTTTATTATTCTACTTGAATCAGCATAGGCATTACAAGGATATTTAATGCTTATAGTGTTGTTTGGCTTGGTTTTTTTAAACTTTTTAATCCTACCGATAGTTGTGCAATGAAATCTGAAAACAGACTAGCAATAATTTAGTTTGTACTGAATCACTGAATACTTGAAAGACCACCGAAAAGCACGAAAAATGTTCTTGGGAGTTGGACGGTGCCTCTTAATATTCAAGGCTGCTAGCTGATAACAGGCACAAGATGGAAAAGTCTTTTAAAGAAAAAAAACATTTCCACCCATCAATGTTTATGGAAAAATTTCTCATTAACTGAAGTTGATAGTTTCATATGCACACTGAACAGGAAAAGGAAACTATATATCGCCTGTTCAAATAAAGTCTTTAGTATTATTGATTTGCTGTGAAACAAACTCAGGTGAGTATGAAATTTGTTTAGGACTGCAGCATACAATCAAATTTAATTCTCCTTAATCACTTGTAAATGCTCTGTTGACTCTGATTATTTTGAAGGAATTATTTATGTGAGTTTCCTATATTTGATGCTACAAGGAAACAAATAAGAAAACTGAAACTTCTCCATAACCGAGAACTACTGAGAATCTGAGACAAAGACACTGAATAATCTCAGTGAAAGTGTTTTATTAGGTGTTATTAATTTTACTTTCTTCGACTGAATTCAACATATAGGATGATTTTTAGCATGGCAGACTATAAAATTTAATACAGTTGACATCTTACTCTACGCCAAAACATCAAAGAACTAGATTTTTTGTGGTAAAGAGTAGTGCAAATAGTGAGGTGTCAGCAACATATGTACTCAGTCGATGTTTCTGAGGTGGCAGACAAAGTTCAAGACCCTGAAGTTTAATGTGTGATAGTGCAGAAGGCACTGACCGTGCAAGTTAACGGAATGTCTTGGTATGCTGCACATCATCATTTATGCATGGCCCAGGGAATACCTCGCTGTGCTGAGCACAGACCCCAACATTTGTAGATGTATCTGTTCAAAGCTACAGGTTGCGATGAAAACTTTGCCTGCATGAATCATGAATCTCTCCCAGTTATTTTCTAGGGCTGGGACACCAAAATGGTCTTTATAGATACATATCTCTCTTTACAGAAAAATGCCTCAGCCATAAGATACAGGCTATACTGTGGAAAAATAGAGGTGAGATGCTCTCCTCCAGATTTCAAATTATTGCTGGGCAGAATAAAGATCCAAGAGAAAAGCAAGCTAGAAAAATTTATACTTTTTAGTCTTGCAACCAGGAGACCAACATTTTATACATGAAATCTTACTATCTGCAAAAAGGGAGCACAGCACGCATATGCAGGTCTAAGAATTTATTGTTAGTTCAATTGACAGTTAACAATCTCATTGACAAAGAACAAGCCTCTCGTATCAGTCCAACTCCAATAAACTTTCTAGTCTAAATGATGTCATTATTACAAAAAACCTCATCCACAGGTACAGTTGTTATACTTTCAAATACCATTTCCTCTGAAATTGCACTCACCTCTCCAAAAGTTTTCTGGGCCCTAAAATTTACAATCAAACTTCATTGAACAATTGTGTGCGTGAGGGTGGGGATGGGAGTGGGTGTATTTTAGAGAGCTATCATTGTCATGAGTTCTTTAATATGAGGAGTGTGATCTTCCTGGTGAAGATTTCTGCCTCAGTCTCCCTGTTCACTTGGTCTTTCATTGTTACTTCTCTGTAAGGTTTTAATTATCTAATTGGCGAAATACACATTAGTTCTCAGCTAGAGTAGCAGGTCCTCTAGTGGACTTCACCTTTGGACCTCAAACTTTTAAAAGGTTATACTAGCATATATATAATCTGAATTAGCTTCAAGTTTTAAAATCCAGGAGCTTTTATTCACTATTTGGCCAATTGTGTATGTGAAACCTCTTTTTATGTTACAGCTGTAGAAAATGCAAACAATATCTATTGTGCCAACTTTGTATGTCCTTTCCCTTCGAACCAAACATTCAAGAACATGCTTAAACTCTAGATCAAGCAGTACATGAGCTTAATTACAATCTAATGGTAGAATTCATCTGAGAATAAACCGAGCATTACAGTGAAAGGGGTGTGAAATACACACATGAACACGTCTAATGCTCATTTATTTTCACATAAACAAAGGTATTGTTTTCCAAGGCATAACAGTTCACAAAACAAAAACAAAACAAAACCCAAACAAAATAAACAAACAAACCTCAAAAATGAAACAAACAAATAAAAAACCCGGAAGCAAAATTAATAAAACTTGAAGTAATTTAGATTTCTGTTCTCAGCTAAATATATATTTAAAAATCATCCTAAAGCAAGATTCCTAAAAGTTAGTGCTTTAGGTTTAACATACAAGTGAATTTAGAATCCTTGTTTTGTAGTAGGAGTACATGAGCTTTAAAATCTTGTTGCAGCATTCACTTTGGTTGCAAAGCTAAAATTTCATAGTTGCTCTTGAAAATGCCAATATATAAATTCAAGTACTTTATAAACCCTTAGATATCTGCCTCATGCTAACAAACTCAGTAGACTATATTCTTCCCTTAGTAGAGCATAGCAGGAATACAAAAAGGCATTACCTGAAGACACTCTGTGCTGCTTTGCCCTTAGCACACTCTTGAATTACCGATGGTACGATTCAAGACAAGAGGGGTTTTTTTGAGATATTTATTACAAACATTTACATTGAATGGCCATATGAAAGATTTCCCACAAGGACAACACAACTGGTTGAAACCAATTATCTGTTTGCTCTGGTATCATTCTTCAGAGGTGGTCAGAGTGGTTGTACAGAGGACAATATAAGTAAATATAGAGATATTTATTTTTCCTGTCATGAAATGATTTAGTTTATTGCCTCTTCTTCTTGAATTGTGAAAAATTACTCCCTGTGCTACCCTCAATCAGAGACAGTTCTCAAGCTGTTTCTTTTCCAGGTTAAATAATCTCAATCCATCCCACTGTTAAAATAATTCCAGAGATCGTCATTTATTGCTATCTGTAACTTTTCTAACTGTACTTCATTATTTCTGGCATTGAGCAACCAGGATTTTACTGTACTAAAAATCAAGTGTACTTCAAAGTATTAAATTGCAAATATTTGTCTCTTACTCTTTTCCTACCAACTGAAAGGGTTCAGATTGTTACTTGTTGGGGGTTTTTTTACCACTACTGAGAATTTATTTCCATAAAATTATCTAATATTACTCCAAATGCTGTCTCCTGAAATGTAATAGGTTATTCTGAGCGTGGTTCTAAATAATGACCTACATCTTTTTCAGATACAAGTATTTATATGTAAATCTTTCATCTTCAGTTATCTATTCATCGTATTTGTAAATTATCCAGTTGCATCGTGCATTTGTGAATACACAAGTGAATGTAATTAAAAATATTGTGATTATATTTTTAAGGGCCCTAGATCTGATTCTGTTTTGCCTCAAAATCTCTTTTGACCAAAATGATACCCACTCTAGAACTATCACCAACATGACTGTAAAGTGTTTTAACTTAGACAATATCCACATTTATATTGAAACTCCTGATAAAACAATTCAAAAGGCTTTCATTTGCACAGGTTAGCTGTAGTTAGAACACGGAGAGTTGTGTAAAAATGTACCGAATCATAGGCCAGGCAACACATACCCAGTTTTGCATGACTAGAGCACAATCTTTACTGGCTGTGGACTCTATTATGTGCTTCATACTTGCCCTGCTTTTCTGTATTTAGTTTCCCTTCACAATTAACAGGAGTTATGGTTTTAAATCAAATTAAAATGAGTTGTAATTTAGGATGAAATTTGTGGGACTGTCATGAAAACGAGAAATTGCGTCATAGAAGTCTACACAGTCTGCACAGAGGCTAACTGTATATCACAAAAGCTCCACATATTAAAAAAATGGATTAATTAAATAGTTTTTTGTTGCTTCAAGCAAGCAAAATGCTTCTAGAACATTATATTCACATGATGCAAAAGATTGGTGATACAGGGAAAGAGAATATTTCCATTAAATTTATTTAAGTATCCAAAATCTACAGAAAAAACCTCTGTGGTAGTGTGGCAATGCAATAAACAAAGAAAATCTTAACCCTCCAGCATGATACATTGCCCCGTTTATTCAAAATATTTGTTGATAAGAGACATCACAGCTCATTGTTTTTTTCATCTTGTGATGTCTTGCTCATAAACAAAGACCTTTTTCAGTTTCCTACTTTCTGAAAATCATGTTATATCATTGCCCAGTGTGGATATGAGACAGGATAGATATGCAAATAGGTTTTTATTCTTTTTCCTTACTAACTATAGACAGCCATCTAAAATACTGATAAGTTTCAAGATCCCTTTTCCTTCCTCTGGTTACTTTCCAGTCTATATCTGTCCCTAAACTTCTGTCCTGAGCTTCCAGCAGAACTCAAGTTCAATAGCAAAGCATTGAATTCAGTGTTCACACCTTATAGAAAAAGGATCTTATGAAAGAATACAAGATGTCAAAGCAAAAACTTCCTCAATTCTGTAACTACATAAGCATGTAATGAGTGATCAGAAAATATGTGATCAATTTAGCCTTTTCATAATATTTTATAATAAAAGATACATTTTAATTTATTCCAACTAAAAAATAATTGGCACATTACGTATGGAATTACTGTGAAAATCATGTTTAAGTTGAATGAAATTCAGCCTCACAGTTTTGTAGAAGTACAGATTGGCTTTTGATTTGCCCCAAGGCACTTCTTGTTGTATCTCCTATTTAAAATCAGTTGCTGCTAATTCCTTGATGTACTACAGAGTCACCACTTTGGATGATTAAAAATCTTTTATGTTGAAGTACTTACTTTTTTTCATTAGACAGTGTGTTAAAGGACATAGGAGGCTGTTTTTGTTGGGGATGAAGAGCTGAGGGGAATGTTCTGAATTTCTGAGAAACCTTTATATCTTTGGGGATGGAAGGAAGGGGAAGTTTCTGTTTCTTTTGTTGTAGTGATTTAAATTTTCTGAAGTTTTTCTTTGTGAAAACATAATATCTAATGAAAATTTTTGAATTTTTCAAGTGCAGTTCTTCAATAAAACAGATGCAATAACTAAACAAATGTATTCAAAATTCAGAAAGAAGGATCAATCACAGGTTTACAAAGCAGGAAAACAGAAGTTAAGGTTCTGACATATACCCAAGATTTCAGGTTCAGCAATTAGAACTGACATTCTGTATGGGGCATCTTAGAGCAAGTTGTGTTTTATGGTCAGTCCAGCTCAGCACTACTGCTGTTCTTTCCCAGGATTTTATGGCACCTTAGCTGCTCTTCAGACATCACATACAACAGGCAGTGTAGACCTCAGAAGAAAATGATATAATCTCAAAGTTCTTTGGTGCACTATGTTTGAGCCCATTAACTGAAACTATATCTAGAGTGTGGACCTGCTGCTCTGCCAGCTGTAGTATCAGTCATCCTGTTCAGAGCTCTGAACTCTGCAACTCCCTTTGAACCTCTACTTGCAATTTCCTTCCTGTGGAAACCATGGTATGAGGAAGGAGTAGAAGAAGCTACCCTGTTATCTGGGAGATGCATGTCACTAAAAACTGGCAGAATCATCCCAGACTGAGACATTTGGACACAGCCTTGGAGAGCTCTGAACAATCTGAGTGACAGTACATTCCTGTGATCACTGACAAGGTCCAGCACTTCATAAATGTCCACACTGTTTCATATTGCACCCAAAACTCAATCCCTTTTACCTTGTGTCCTCCCATATATGTTGTGAAATAGCCCTTGGGAGCAGTTTCATAACTATCATCTTCAGTCCTTTCTCCAGAGAATCCTGTAACCAGAAGCTGAGAGACAACTACTAAAGACACTGCAAGAATAAGGCAAAAAAAAATAAATTAATTCAGTGTTTCCTGCAAACATAGCCACTTTTGTGACAGTAGACTGTAGTTATCTGCATCTAAACAGTGCATATACCCTAACCACAATATTCATCTGCAGAAAGGAAAAACAATTGACCTAATTTCTTTGCAATAGTATATAAGGAAATATGAACCTAGTGATGTCCTGTTAGAAATATCTCTGCTGACATAAATTCAATTACTTTCTAATATCAATCTTTTCCCCTCTTGCTAAAAATGAATACCTTTCCAGACATGATAGTAGTGAACAGCACAGAACAGTATATTTGGCTGATTACAACAATAGGTTGATTCTACTTCAGAGTATGTCATCCTATATATTTTTCCACGTAAATTTAAACCTTCTATTAATGATCATAGTTAGTTATTAGAACAGTGGCCAGTGTTCCTGCCAGAAGGTTGGAGAGGCTGATAGGATTCACTCAGAGAAAAAAAAAAAGAGCTTAGAAAACTTTGTAAGACAAAGATTTTCATATCCTGTGTTTTTTAGACTGGGCTTTCTTTCTTACAATTGCGTGCTGAGACTTGTTTGAAATGTTATCTGTCCCTTACCCTTGGACAATAATAAAGCCATAAACAAATGTGCCTGTTGGAAAGGGGAAAGACTTCCTGAGTATACATCATCAGAAAAACGTAGCTATGAACACTGTGACAGTTGCCCCCTGCATTCACCCTACATGTGCTTCCTGGGCTTCAAAGTTCTGCTTATCATTGATAGAGTGCCTCATTCACTTGCTCTGCTAGAATATAAATAAGATTTCTCAGGTTGAAAGAAAAAGTTAATATGCAATACATAAACAACAACAGAATCTCAGCTTACAGAAAATAACCTGCTATGCTAGTTGGGTAGAACACAAATTGAATGTCTGAGTAAATGCCTGCTGTTCGAGCAGAGATAAGTCAATTTGTCAAGAACACAAAGGGTTAAATCACAGTGCAAGGACTGAAAACACTGCTCAAGGCAAAAAATATGCAAGAAAGATGCAGTACCTAAAAGGAAGATGAAAGTGAAAGAGACTGCTTAAAAGATAGGTAATTAAATACATTTAAGATTTTCTTTTAAAGTTGTATTATACGAATTTGCTTTGAGCATGTAAAGAAAATTTTAGCAAGGTTTAAACAAAAAAGCTTTTCCCAACCTCTTTTTCTTACTCAAATACTGGTCAGAATAAAGTTCTAAACTTTTGTTGTTATTATTAAAAATAGGATAACTTTAGAACTCTTCCAGCTCTTACACATTTTTGGAAATGGAAGCTGTAATTTCAAGATTAAAGCTATAATGATAGTCTGCTATAAATGCTGTGAGCAAAATAAAGGAAGAGAATAAGCTTACTGCAAGTCAGACCTCTTATGAAGCAGAACTCTGGTTGAAATAACATGTTGTTTTCTCTTAAAAAAAACCCACACTGGTTCCTTCATCATTGCAGCTCCTGAAATCAAAGCTCTAGAAGAGTCCCGGCAGACCAACAGACTCTAGCAGTCTGCTAAAATCCTTTATTGAGTCTTGAACAGCTATTACGTTTACAGAAACTTAGTTTTCTTATGACACTTTATGTTCTTCCATTCATATCTCCAGACATTTGGTGAGTGAAGTACTTTATGAAGAATAGGTTACTCGTTTTCTGTTGCAGTCCAAAACAAACAAATAAAAAACCCACAAAAAAACCCACCCAACTGCTCCAATCTAAAAGTTGGAATAACTAAAATACTTGAGCATCTTTATATTCATTACTTCACATTTTTGATGCCTTCATTTCCATCTTATAGACCCTAAAGAAGTACTCAAAACATAGAGTTGAGCATGAAGGTTCACTGTGCCATAAGGAAAGTTATGGACTTTAGAATTATCCAGAAGAATGGACTAGTGCTGAGTGACACGAAGCACAGAAATACAACTGAAATCATTCCCATTTCTGAAGGTCATGCACCTGAAGCATAGTTGATAAAAACCTTTACACAATCTAAAACCTGAATGCTTTACAGAGAAATTTTATACCTACAAATAAATTCTGTAGCACCTGATAAGACCTCAGGAAGGTCTCCTGAGGGAGATCCTGGGTTTAAGTAATGTACTAATAGAATTACTGGAGTTATTATTTGCTCAAGATGTAGGAGGTAGTCATGCTTAGTGTTTGCTCAACATCTTAGAGAAAGAAAGTCATGGTGTGAGATAAAGGAAGAACATTCATACCTATGCTGCCGGATAATCAGTCAGAACTCAAGAGTAAATAAATAGGTAAGTGGAATTTTTTGGCTAATTAGACATTCAGTGGTAATTGAATGTAGAGAGCAGAGTGGCCAAGACACCATGTTAGGAAGGTATAAAACTGTAAAAACTTCTGATTTTGTCTCTTCCCTGTGGAACGAATAGTACAAACTTCATTGAACAGTGACCTAGTTTTTTATGAATACAGTGGAGAGGTGCCTCAAGGGTAAAGGTTTTATAGCCTAGGAGCCCTTGAGCTGGTAAAGTCCCTTATACTGCATACTTTGAGATTTTTAGAGCATTCTTTATATCATCAGAGCAGTTCCTTATCCAGCTACATTTTCATATTGTTTGTGAAAATACTCACAGTGGTAGCATTAACAGTGCTGAAAACCAGAATGGTATTGTTTTTCAGAAATAGTTTTCAAAAGGTCATGCTCAAATCCAAGTAGCAAAGGATGGGACACCTGGAAAAACATTTTAGGCTGTTGATTGGCTAATTTTTTCCAAATATTTTCTTTATGTTTTCTTTATTGCTCAGTGCATCTTTGTGGTTTGCAGTAAAGCAACAGCAGAAACATTTTTCTCAACACTGCGTATTGGTTCTGCAGCTTTTCCTCACAAGACATGGCACATTCTTTTGAAAGGAAATATATGAGAATGGTCACTAAAGTGAAAAACAAGTTCATAGAATAGAATTTATTCATATCCATTTACTCATATCAATTTTGTGTGATGCATTTTTCATTTCCTACCAATACTACTGACATTTTTGTCTTTTTTATGTTGTCCTGTCTGGGGCAAAACTGGGAAGTATCAGTGTAAATTCTTACTTCACAAAATTCTGACAAACATCCTGAGCCTTTAAAATGAATGTATGTGGATTATGCACCAGGCTAATGGCTGTTCTGGATGGAGTAATCAGTCTCCTGGAGCTGTTCCAGTTGCACAGGATCAGTTGCACTGGAAAGAGACTTACACTACTCCAAGACTATTGGCAAACATTCTGATAATGAGTCATGGGAAAACAGAGGTGTGAACAAGTCTTTCTTACATCCTCATGAAAGCTTCTGTTTTTATCACAGCCTGCCATCTAAAGAAAAGGTGTTTATTTATGTGAAATCATTTACCTTGTGCAGGAGAGGTCGACAGTTTTACACCAGCATACATGGAGTATTCATATAGAAGTCAACAGTTATGGGCTTAAAACAAGTGACCTGAGAAAAACTAAGTTTTTAAAGACTAAATTTCTATATTTTAGGATTTTAAAATTTTATATTGTGGCTAAAAGCTGTGGACAAATTAAAACATTGGTTAAACTGGTAAATTATTAAAAAAGTTTCTGTTTCACTAATTAGAATTTTCCAATGGCTTTAAAACAAAAAAATTCTAGTTGGTTCTACAGTAGAGGTACTGCCCTTAATAACAGCAATATGCTTTCCCACTTACTTTCCTGACAACTAAGTCATATTCTAGGTTGGTGTCGCTTAGGTAGTTTTAAAATAACATTGTCTAGTTCTTTTACAGCAGATGTGCAGCTGTGCCTGTTATATAAAAGCAGAGTTATTCCAACAGATGAAAAGATGCCTGTCCTTAGTCCTCTGTGATCAGGGCTGATAGGAAAGAGCTCTGGTCCCAAAATCTTATAGCCACGTTATAGTGGCACAATACCTAAGTTATTATACCTAGACATACAGGTCAGTGTGGGATCAGGATCATGTCTTCTGATTAATGGCTATAATCTTGTTAATTGAAACCATCAGTAGGACGATTTGCATCAGTCTTAGACTACAAACAAGCTTCCAGTTTTTAAGATTTTGTACTCATGGAAAGAAACATTTTGCTTTTAGAATATTTTCCACAGTTTTCTCCCTTTAGAAAGATGTTTTTCAACTATTATCAAGCAAAATCCCTTTGACCCACTTTAATTCACCTATAATTTTAAAAGAATGCAAACCAACTGTTCTTAGTGTAAATTTGACAGCTATTTCCTATTTTAAAACTAATTCTAACCAAAATAACTACATTTGAAGCTTGGAAAATGAGATAGACATAATTTTCTTTGAGTGATGAGATCCCGGAACAAAATTTACCATGCTCTGTCTCTACCCAATGGACAATTTTATTTTTTTTTTAAGAGCAAAATCCATTTATCTGCTTAAGGGTGCATTTAGTGATTGTGCTGTGAAGTAATATAACCTCCTCTTTAAAAAGGGCTATAGAAATAAGTGCTGTGAAGTTCCGTTGAGTAGCAATACTTCTACTTCATTAAAATTTTTTTTGAAAATTATAGTCCTTTGAACATGGGTTTTTGAGCATAAGTAGTAGAAAATAGACAATTTTGTTGTCCCTGTAAGGGTGATTAATATGCAGTACAGCCCATGTGAACAGTCTAAATTATAGAGAACAATCATGACCAGAATAGTCATCTTACCACACTCCTGTTGCAATGTAATCTCCTAAAGTTAAGCACCTCATCCCAGTGGGGTGGTCTGGGGCAATGATGGTCCTGTGCAACCCAGGAGGTGAGAAGGAGAAAGCAAGTCCATATCTCTGCAGCAAGAGAGCAAAGCTGCCTGTCCCTAGGCCATGAGCTTTCCAGTCAGAATCTCCAGCTCAGGTTCTCATCTGGGCAGGATTGGCAGTTAACAAAGTGAGTCTTTTTTACAGGAACACCATTTTATCTTAACTTTCCTGAAACACCAGCACTCCATAAGGTAAGATATCAACAAATGTGTTCAGGCCCCTGAGCCTCCATCTTTTCCACCTTCCTTATCAGAAAAAAGTGCAGCAGCTATTCCTTTATTTTCTATGGTAGATGTAACTTTGATCCAGCCTTGAGGATCCAGATCCTCAAAGTCAAAATTAATTTCTGCCTCTACACAATCTTTTGAGTCTGATGCCTACATTTCCCCTGTGCCATGCTTTCATTATGACCAAAAGGAATGCACACTCCAAAATGGGTCTTGCAGTTCCTAGAACAGATTTCTTGATGATTTTTTTTATTTATTTAGGCGCCCCTGCTCTATATGAAGAATTATTTCAGATGCATCTTAGGATTTTTTCCTAGCTGTTACATTTCTAACCATCCCCACAGACTTTAAGCAGCAGTACTCCTTTGGCTGCTGGTGCATTTTTAGGACTGTCTCTAGGACCAGCCAAAGCTGAAGTAACCCTGTACCAAGAATAGAATTGGCAACAAGAAGGAAAACAGACCAGATGCTTTGATTCATCAGTTGTACCAAATTATCTTTATCTTATGTAAGTAAGGTTCCAAGCCTTGTATAATTATGGGCTCTCTTTCATGGGCAAAATCCCCACAACGGTGATTCTAAAGTCACAGAAGTATTTCTGTGAGACTGCACTCAAAAGTATATTTCAGATACGCATTCATGAGTATTATGTGAGGACTCTGGAAGGAGGCTAACAGAGGAGCGAGACACACTCTGTCCAGATAAATCCTGGGGGTGATCCTGCTGTAATTATGAGTTTCTCTGCTAACAGATGTTCACATTCAGAATCTGCCTGACTGTGGGTAATAGAAGAGATTAACATTTGCCAACCAGTGACCTTGTGTTTTATAAGGCTTTCCACAATTTACCAGCCTCAGAACAATCAATAGCAGTACTAAATAGGTCCAAAAAATAAAAACTGAATGAATATTTCCAGAGGTCCAAGTTATATAGCTATATCCATTAGATTTTAATTAAGTGAAAACTGCTTCAAGAGCTAGAGGCTTTTTGTCGCTTTTTTTTTTTCCCTACAGGTAGCTTAGAAATGGACAGTTATTTTTCTGGTTTTGAAAATATTCCTAATTTCATAATACAGTTTTCCTGAGTTGAGTATATTTAACTAGGTTGTTGACCTGATTGGCACAGCACACAGTTTGAGACAAGTTAACAGAATTGAAGCAAATTCACTGAAGCTTATTTCAAATTTGATTGGCAGTAACATTTTGCTTTTAGAAGAGAAATAAGAAAAGTTCAAATGATAATGTTTTTGGTTTTTTTACAGCAAAAATGTACTGATTTACTTTTTTTCCTCCTTTAACAATCTAGGTATCTTTTAGGGTGCAAAAGGTCATAGTCTATAATATTAAAAAGTAGCTGTCGCTATATCAGGTCACTGGGAACAGAGCATAATTAAAAGGATTAAAGATCAAGCTTGGGAAAGAAGATGAGAAGAGGTTCGTGGGTTATTGGGAGATGCTAAGACTTAGGAGATGGTTTCTTTTTGTGGTTACCTAGAACCAAGTAGGTAGGAAAAATCATTTTATCTGGCTTTTCATTAGTTGCTAAAAAATATGTTGGAATTCTGTGTAGAGGGACAAGAAGGCTAGCAGCTGCTATGTAATTTCTTGTCCATCTTGGGATGATTTTCAGTTCATACAATTATTAGAATAGCTTTTATATGCTATTTGATCAAGGGAGTATTCTTAAGTGAAGAGCACAGACAAATTAAAGAGGTTCTAGAGAACCTGTTTTGTGAGGAAAGGCTGAGGGAGCTGGGGCTGCTTAGTCTGGAGAAGGGGAGGATAAGGGGGCCTTTTCACTCTCTACAATTCCCTGAAAGGAGGTTTTAGTGAGGTGGGGGGTCAGTCTCTTCTGCCATGTCTCTAACGAAAGGACAAAAGAAAATGGCCATAAATTACATCAGGGGAAGTTTAGATTACCTATCAGAAAAATGTTGTCTCTGAAAGAGTGGTTAGGCTTTGGAATAAGTTGCTCCAGAGGGAGGCAGAGCCACCATCACTGAAAGTGTTCAAGAGGTGAATGGATGTGGCACCTGGGGATATGGTTTAGGGGTCATTGTGGTAATGCTGGGTTGATGATTGGGCTAGATGGTCATGAAGGTCTCTTCCAATGATGATTCTGTGATGCTGTAAAAAGGAAAAGAGACCAATTCAAAATGTGAGTTTATATCTTAGTAACTATGCCGGTTTAAACTCACAAATAACTGACTTGAATTTTAGGATCTTCACTCCACTGCAATCTCAGCTGATTGTGTTATGCATCCTTTGGATGGATGGCTTAGCATGCAGGAAGGCTGACTGGCCCTTACAGAAAAGTCTTCTGCCTGAATATAAATGTGATGGCAAAACATAAGCCTCACACTTGCTGATTTCTGTCAAACCCCAGTGATTCTGTTTCATATACTGAATATACATTGATCCTTTCCTAAAAATGAGTTTTCTAACACTAGAAATACGTCAGTATTCTGCCACATGTAATATTCTTTATCTACATGGAAATTCTTTCCTGTATGCTTTAGTCAATGAAATATTTAGTAACGTTGACCCAAATTCAAATTATAGTTGTTTCTAACATGCAGGCAAGGTAGATTCACTCAAACTTCATTAAAGTTTTCAATTCTATCCTGAAGAAAAAAATCAAACGTGCTTAAGTCAATTAAATAGGTTCCTGGTATTACATGATTTTAATATATAAGAGTATATCAAATGTCTCAAAGAGAAAGACACTCCAAGCATGTGCAGCAAAGCTTCAGGATCAAGTCTCAGATTTATTAGTCCTTCTTCAATACCTTGAGACCAATTCAATTTGTTAGAGCTGGATATCATTGCCATTTTCCACAGAATCCTGGGTTTTAAATCAAGGCCAACATAGCATCTAACCTTGGAGTGCAAAAGAATTTATAGTATTGCTGGAAGGGCCATGTCTCAAACGGATTTAAATCTTTTGAATAATCTATTCTGATTTTTTTCCCCTAGAGGTGTAAAAGAGGACAGATGCTACTGTTTAACAGATTAAATAATGAAATCACATGTGCAGAAAGAGTGATCCACACAGCAGGAAGTGATCCACATAGCAGAAATATTATGTGTATCTGCAAAATTTGACTTAAATTAGGATTTTACACCAAAAAGATCCTGTGTGGTCTTCTAATCTGTGTTATGTGACTTAGAGAGGTTTGCTCTCTGCCATGTTCTAATCTGCTTTTCTTGTGTGTGGATGCTTTAGGAAGAATACTAATAATTTTGAATTAAAAGTGTTAGGGCAGATATTGCACCATGACATGTTATATGGCACCAGATGTTTATGGAGTACATAAATTTTGTGTGTGTGTGTCTGTGCGCACATCTGTTTCATACAATGCACATGTATTTTTCAGGATCATACAAGTAGACGCTCTAAGAGTTGTGCTTTGGTTGCTTACATTTCTGCCAAAATGCAACCAACCAAGCTGAAATTTGTCATGCCTCAGGCTCATATGTTTAATTTTAGTAAAAAATAGTTAAACCCTATCTGAAAACTAAGTAAAAGGACTAGTATACAGTTTTCCTTATATCGTAGAATTCTGACAGCCCAACTTTGACAGGCTCAAGCACTGAAAATCCCTGAAGCAGAATTTTGAAGTTCACTGAAGATGTGTCTTTTGCCACTTTGTGAGTATCTGCCTAAATTTGGGTAAAATAGCAAACATTCAAAACAATGTTGTTAGTAAATGCTCAGTGAAAACATTTTATTAGGTAGAATTCTTGATTTTTCTATGTGTTGGTCATATCCCATCCTAAGGCTTCATGGGACTTCTTGTTCCTCTGGGCTGGTGTCAGATCCTGGTGCTTGATCTAAAAAGCAATGCCTGTAAGCTTGCGCTTTAAACTCTATTGGTGCCCTGCCTGCCTCAACCAAGGCATGGAAAGCATCTGGAAAAAGCTACCTGGGAAAAGTGGGATTGAGAAATAAGCTGTGCCAGGACTGACAGGGGCTGCTGTTCAGGGAGGGAGTAGGGGGACTGCTGGTCACTTGAGGAAGAGGAGGGTGAGAGTGACAGATAAGTGAGGCTTGAAGTGTCTGAAGAGTTAGGTGAGTATAAGAGAGTGAGAGATGTGGGAAGGTGGTTTCTCGGGAGCTGCAGTGAGACGCCAAGGAGGGGACTTGGACAAGAGTCCTGGGGGGTGAGACCTTTAAAAGATAAACTCAGGAAGAGAGAAGATGGATAACAGGTTGAGGTCTTTGTCAGAGGCCAGGATTTGGACAAGAGAGCTGTACCAAAAGCTGAAGAGGTGCATATAGAGAGATTGGACCCACCAAGGTGAGATGTATAGTTGGCAGTAGATCAGAGAAAGGCAAATGTGTCAGAACTTAAATTCTTTATGTTTCTGTAGGCTATACAATTCAATACATAAAACCGACTAGAGATATCTGTGTTAGTTATCACTGATGTACAAAAGAACTCGATTAAAAAAGAGCAGCAGTAGGATTTTTATTCTGTGTTTCTCTCTTTCAGATTGTTTCTGCATTACGTTTCTACATGTACTTAGGGTATGGGCATCTCCTTAACATTTTACATGCAAAATAATAAACTTGCCCCTTCAGGAGTAACTGATATTTAACTACAAAATTTAAGTAATTAAACTTTTCTCTTCTTTGATTAAAGAATTCTAGAAGCAAAGTACTATCCTCTTAGCTGAATTACAAATCAAAATAGTCAGGATGTTACTTTAGATGGTGAATATGCACACTAATCATGTGGAATTTAAAGAACAGTGATTAAGATTTAGCTTGAAATACTGTAATTTTTAGTCACTCCACTATTTGTTCATTCAATGCAGTTATCCAAAGTATGGAATATCAGGAATAAAGCAGAAGACTACTAGTAAGAAAAAAAATTAAAATAAGAAAAATTAGGTTGGTGAGATGGGACTTTTCTGCTAATGCTGGCAGTTGGGCTGATGGAATCGGTACATGCCCTTAATTAATCTCTATTTCTTCTCAAAATTAAAGTTTCTGAAGACTAGAGACAACAGAATTTTATTTAAGAAATTAAATTAGTGATGTTAATCAACTAAAATAAGCAACTTATTTAAAGTTTTACCTACCTACAGCTTGCGCAAATATAGTATGGCTTATTTTTTCACAAGCTTTATAGGATTCCCCACATTAGACAATTAGATTGCTAACCAAAATGAAATATTATTTTTCAGGCAAAAGCCCCATTTTTTTTTAAAAAGAGAAAAACGTGCTACTAATGTCAAAATGGAGAATTAGTTTTTTGTTTTTTTGTGTGCATTATCACAAAGGAAAGAGAAAGGATTTAATCTTGGATCACACAAAACAATGTAAACTCTCCAGATCCTCCAAGATTCATAAACTGGAAGGCAGGAATTATTCTGCAGAATTCATTCCTGCTGTTTCCATGCTTAGTTTGGAATGGAAAAAGCAAGCCAGCTTTTTCCCCAGCTTCCTTGGCAATGCAGTGATGATCATGCTGTTGAAATCTAAATAAACTTTAAACTATCCCGAAGTTCATAATTTCTTTGGAGTCAAACAGACCCTAACTAGAGTTTCTATATTTCAAAATATAGTCATTCATTCATTCATTCATTCATAATTTATTTCCCTATAATGTGCAGTTGAATCTACATTTATTAAATTGAATAAGACTATTGCATGGATAGCAACAGCTGAAAAGCCACACCAAATTGAACAAAATAGTGGTGAAGTCTCAGACATTAAACACCAAATAGATGCAGGCACCAAAGGCAGTCAATGTTCTCAATTTCCAAGTGTGTTAAGAGCAGCATGAGAAAACACTTGGAGCAAGTAAGAGTTCTTCACAGCATCGGGGGTGCTGATTGGCTGGTGATTTGTAAGGTTGAATTGCATGGCAATCTAAATGCGTTTTGATTGTAACACAACTTCGAAATTGCTAAGACTTTAAACACTACTGATTATTCTAAATTATTAAATGAGCTGGAAGAAAATTACCTATGAAGCCAAAATAAGTCTTGATGATTTATATTAGTGGTAACAAAAACATGCTGATATTAGTAAGACTGAGAAATGAACAAGTGCTTTGCTGCTGGGACTGAAATTCGTGAGAATGTACAGAAGTAGGAGTATTCATGTTTCCTGAAATATGTACGTATTAATATATATAATTTTCCACTATGAAAGGAAGGCTGGGAGTCCTCACATCCTGAATTTTTCTAACCTTAAATATCTTTTCTGTTAGAATATATAATTCAATGTAAAAATAATATAATACAGTAAAGGTAGATGGAGACTGAAAAAGGATGTTTCTTCTTCTGGACAAGAATATTTCTGGGCAGGGATACGGGGTATTTTATATTGTTTAAATCGTTTTGCTGCAATTGAAGTATCTTAAGTACCATTTAGAATTTCTCATGTTTTTACAACAAAGATTGTAGGAAGTTGAACAGATAAATTAAAAAACAACTCAAGTTGCTTTTTTTGAGATACTGGAAAAATTTAATGGAATGTAATAGTTATATTACTGAATTGGCAAATCATAACAAAAACTCTAATTATCCATAAAGTTACTAAGGAAAAGACACGGCTTACACAATATAGAACATGCCATACAAATCTTATTTCAAGTCCTCCAAAATTTCTCATGAAATAAACTGGTTCCAGAACAAGAAATTTTATTGATAATAATACTGATAAGCAAAGCACTTCAATTATATGCTTAAACCTCTTTGAAATTCCATTCACTAAACAAAGTTAAAGCTTAAAAACTGAATACATGCTGAAAAACTCTTTTTCTAAGTCAGCTCCCTTTTTTTCTCGTCTTTGCAAGGCTGTTGCATAACTCAGGGCTCAGACACAGGTTCTCTCTGCAGGAGGCTGTTGTAACTGGTAACTCTGTTGGTAACTAGCCTAACACATCTACTCACTCACTCCCCAAATCAGAAGGATAAAAGGGAGAAAACTTGTGGGCTGAGATAAGAATACTTTAATAATTGAAATAAAACAATAAATCAAAATTATGGTGATGATGGCAATGCAACTAGTATTACTACTATTAATATTAATAATTGCTCATATTCAGGTCAGTAGTTTACATCTGCAAAAATGTGATAGATAGATCTGATGTGGCTGGAGCCAGTATGGAGGTGTCTTAACAAGAACAAGATGGAACTTGTTTACAAAACAGTGATTCACAAGAAGCCTTCCGAGACAGCCTTGCCCAGACAGTCCCTATTTGCTTGTCAGGCTAAGTGCCCAGCGTTCTGTGTCCAGAACTGCTCCAGCTGAGTGGTCCAGGGGATTTCGCTGCCACTCCTCCCTGCTGGTCAGAAGTCAGAAACCAAGCGCTGATTGGTGACTCCAGGTGTGCTGAACTTGGTGTCTCTCATGCATACCTGGAACAGTACACACCCAGATAAGCATCTAAGATGGTTATGCAAGGGACTATTCAGTTTTAAAGCAGACTTCTTTTCTGTAGTAGCCTCAAGCTTTTGTGGCATTTCAATTTTTCTGGCTTTCCTGGAGTCTGTACCAAACTACACTTACTGAGATCTTTCTGCTGAAGGTAATGTGAAAGGTTGCATCAGGAAAACAAACAGAAAACGCCATATCCATGGACTGTTGATCTGCTTCCTTACCAAGGATGAGGGAGATCTCATCCCTTATTTTATTCCAGGACCCTTGTACAGACTTAGACTAAACATCAGGCTGCTACTCAGAACACAGCTGATGATATAAGTTGAAAGACCTTCTGCCTCCACTGCAAACTACCATCATGTTTTCAGCCACTCCTGATTTGGCTTCAGGCTGCTTCAAACTGCAGCAGTACAACAAAGATATTAGAAGTATTAGCAATTGTTCCTATTAACGCATGAAGAGACTTAAGTTTGTGAATTCTCTTTCTTGTATATTTAAAACATACATATTGAAACCTCATTTTGAGCAACTTACATTTTTGCATGGCAGGGTACAATTTATTGATTTTTCAACTGAATTATTCAAGTCACTCATTGGCAGTGAAATTTTGCAGCTTCAAAAAAAGGTGAAACCAATACGAAATTATAAAAGAAAAGTGCCAGGTATACAAAACTGAGTTGTTTAATGGAATGATAATCTTGTCTGCATGTGGAAAAATCAGCAGTGTCTCAAAAGTGAAATAACAAATTATTGATAATCATTAGACCTGATTCACAGTTTGGAACAAATCTTACGTTTAATCAATAGCACCATTTGATTTTCAAAACTTCTACAAATTTGTAAATCCAAAAGAACTTATGACTTGGAAAATGATACCTATATCACCTATATTTTTAAAAAGCCTTATACAGTGTTTGAAACACTTAATGTTCCTTTCAGATATTGAGGATGCAGTTGTATTCTGATGCTCAAGAATTTTCACGCATGTGATAGCTTTCCTGACAGTATTCATAGCAGATAGGCACCTAAGGACCAGCCCACTGAGAGGAGAATTTAGCCTTTGGCTTGAAGCACTCTTTCCATCACAAATCTTCCTATCTACCCATATCAAATTGAACAGTGCTGGAGTTGAAAGACATACAGTGTGAAATAAGGAATTTGCAGACATGGATGTTCTGAGTTCAAAACTTCTTGAACTATTTAGAAGCGAGAAAGGTCCAGGAGCTAGACATTTGATGAAGTTTAATTTTATATTGGAACTCTTCTCTTGTTTAGATCTGTAGTATAAGCTAACAATAAAGGAGTTTGAGACTACTGCCAAAGCACAGACAATCAGAATCTCAGCTTCCCACAGTTTTGAACAGACTTGCCTTATTTTGCTCAGATTAGCTATTTGCTACAATTTCTCATTTTTTTATACCGAAGTACCATGTGCTTTACTTTATCCCCCTTTCCCTGAACTGTGGTGTTTCTTTTCTGTCCTGTCCCACCCATTTGTTTGCAAACTTCTCATCCTTGTCCATTAACATAACACCAAAATGTAACGAAGAGCTCTCATACAGTTCATTCTTTCCACATTATTCTCAAGGTTTCAACTCATGTGTGCTTGAATTCATTTTATTATTATAATCTTAAAAGTAATGATCTTTATCGTGTTTTGACGGAAGCAACAAAACTAAAAATTATTTTAGAATTCTGTTTCATTTTCTTCTTCAATCAAGATCCTCCAATCTCCCCTCTGTGGTTCAGAAAGGCTTCTCAATTGTAGCGATGCCTGAGGAGAACTGAAACCCTGCAAACTTTTCTCCTTTAGGTTCCCTTTGTGGCTGCTGTTATGATAATGGTCTCCAACAAACTAGCAGGTGCTGTTGGCTCTCTTGAGGGACAAGATGCCTTGCAAAGGGGTCTAGATAGATTGAAGCATTAATGGGATGAAAGCCAACAAGTCCAAATGTCAGGTTTTGCACCTGGCATGGAGCATCACCAGGCACAAGTTTAAAGTGGGAGAGCAGTGGCTGGAGAGCAGCCCTGTGGAAAGGGATCCAGGGGTGCTGCTGGGCACTAAGCTCAGCATCAGCCAGCAGTGTGCTGTGCAGCCAAGAGGGCTGGCCCACAGCGTCCTGGGGTGCCTTAAACACAGCACAACAGGGCTAGCAGATGGGGTGATCAGCCCACTCCATTCAGCCTTGGTGCCACCTCCCCTGGAGCATTGCGTGCAGTTCTGTGCCCCACAATTTAAGGATGTTCAGGTTCACACAAGTGTGTCCAGAGGAAGGCAAAAAAGCTTGTGAAAAGGCTGGAAGGAATGTCCTATGAGGAGTGTCTAAGGACCCTAGTTTTGTCTAGTTTGGAGAAAAGGAGGCTGAGGAGTGTCCTCATCACTCTACAACTTCCTGAGGAGTGGAAGAGGGGATGGAAGTGCTGAGCTGTTCTTCCTGGTATCCAGTGACAGAACATGCAGGAATGATTCAAAGCTGCACCAGGAGAGGTTCAGACTGGACACAAGGAAGCATTTCTTCACCGAGAGGTTGGTGAAACACTGGAATAGGCTTTCTAGAGAGGTGGTTGATGCTCCAAGCCCAGCAGTGTTGGAGGCAATTGGACAATGCTCTTAACAACATATTTAACTTTTGGCAATTTCTGAAATTATCAGGCCAAAAGTAGACTTCCTACATCAAAAGTAATTTCTGGTTTATAGTCTCTTAGTTTACCAGAGGCCGCAAGAGGTGTTAGAAAGGCAAAATTCAGTCGGGATTGCTTTGATCCAGTAATGACCATTTCTCTCAGCCCAGCCATGGAAGAGGGCTCTTAAATCTCATACAGATAGAGAAGTGCCATTCACTGGTCCTGCTGAATGCTGAGCCCAGAGAGAGCTGTGAGATTCTGCTAGTGAGAAAAAAGACCTTGACTCTGAGCACTGCAGATTTTTAAAGTTTCGAAGACTCTAGGAGTCCTGTAAAGCACTAATTACTCAGCAAGGCAAGGTATTGCTTGGCACACTGCTAGGATTGAACACCTCCCCTCCACTCTGCTTTCAGCACAACTCTTACCTCTCCCAAAGTCAGTGTTATGCACTTAACACACATGCTTACTGTAAACAGACCTGCACAAAATTGCATAAGAGTGCGATATTTTTGTCCCCTGAACAACTTCAAGAAACAGTATTTTCTTTTTTCCCCTCAAATTTGGGGTAAAATAAACAAGCAAACAAAAAACAAAACACTTGCAAAACACTGGGGAAAACAGAAAAACACATTCAAAAAAGAGAACTTCTTAATCATTCAGAGAAATAAAGCAATTTTAAAATGTTAAAAAAATATTTATTAAACAGAATTTTTTATGATAGAAAAAGTGTTTTGTGAGACACATCCCCATTCAAGGACTATACATCTGTTTTAAAATCTCTATTTGCCTGTGAGGAGAGAAAAAAGAACCTAGAGTTTGCTGTACAAGATAAGAAAGCATCTTGCCTTTGGCCATAACTAATAGTCAATGTTTAACAGAAAGGCAAAAGTCACAGTGAATGCTTCTAGACAAACATTAAATGTTGGAGACTAGGGTAAAATGTGGAAGGAAATGTGTCTCCTGACATTTGCAGGAGTCAGCACACACCTCAGCACACAGATATGTGAGAAGTGCATAATCAGTCACAACTATTAATCATGTGAATGGTTGATTTTTCAATCTGGTGGTTAAAATGAAACTTTAAAAAATAAATAATTATTTTTCTTAAAATTATTTTTTGTTATTTAAATTATATTGCTACCTTTTCACTGAAAATGGAAAGATTTCCAAAGGAAATGTAATTGAAGCAATAAATATATATGTTTATTCCAAAAATAGCTGGAATGAAAAGCTTCAATTTTAATGAAAATATCATCTCCCTTTTTTAGTATTCAAAACAAACAAATATATGTGACTTCTTGAACACTATAGCAATTTTTATATTTCTCCAAATGAATTTTTCAGTGTAGCTTATGAGATAGAGACACATGTATTATTTTGAATAATTAATTCAAGGTGGTGCTACATGTTTGAAAAGAGAATTAGAAAAAATAAAAGTTTTCTTAGATCTTGGTTTTATTCATTGAAAGAAATTCTTCTTTTCTTCTTTTTTATTTTAAAGTGTTTAATGTTTCTCCCATAGTCTTTCTTCAATAAGGGAAATAAAGTTATTGTAAATTTCAGGAGAAAAAAGTCCATTCAATTTTGAAAAAACAGCACCAGTTAACTCAAAGTGTACAGATGACATTTCTGTTCAATTCTTCTATTCCTTTCAATTGAAATAAAGAGCTCACAAAATATTTTAATGGATTTTAAGTGAATTTCTAAAGTTAGAAGGTAGTAAGTGGCAAAAGCAAAGGAATTGATGAGTGGCGAAAAAATAAAAACAATTCAAATAAAATAAAATATTGGAAACAAAAATAATTTAAAGGCTTATCAGTTATAGACATCACTGTCATTCATCACATCAAACACATATTCCTTGTAATAACTTGAATACTAAGTTGGTCACAATATGAAAACATCCATCTGCTTTCAACAGCACCATTCTGAAGCTAAAGAAAACTTTTTAATATGCATAACTGACTGAGAGAAAACACTATGCTTAAATAAGAAATAATTGCATGTAAGAAATTTGTAATCTTTTGTGATTGATCAGAAGAAATCATTTGTGGTTTGAGTTACTCAGTAGTGGTAACTCGTAATTGATTTGTTTTATTCCCACTTCACAGCTGCAGGATGACTTGGGATTTCAGATGCTGAAGATGTCTAAGTATTTTTCTCTTTAAACACTAGTTAGCTAGCAAACGTTTTCTTCTCTAAGTTTGATGGCCAGAGGAAAACGAGACAGAAAAGAAATTATTTTTAGTGATTTGATGATATGATGATATTTATGTATTTAGCATAGAATTTTCATTAATTGCCAAAGAACTACAAGGAGTACAAGCACAATTTTAAAAGTATAACCTTTAACTATGACAGGATGCAATAACGCATCATCAGCAACTGTAAGAAAAATAACCTCTTTAGAATTTCTGTTAAGGCAGAAATGTAAACAATATTGCATATTGAGAAAGTTACCTACCTGAGGTTTAATTGGGTAGTTATGCTAACAGGAGAAGATGTGGAAATTTTTCCACTCTAATATTCAGACGCTGAGACAGGGGTCATTAAAAAAAATTCTTCTGGCAGTTTAAGTTATTACAGGAGCCATCCACTATATTTTACCACTTCCACAGAAGAATTAGCCAAAGAGAACATATATCCATAGTGCATGTTCTTCCACGCAGGGTCTGGCACATTAATGCAAACCTAATTTAATTGTATTTTTAAGCCAAGGCATGAAATTCAATCCAAGACTCCTACTGATGTGTAGGAAGGTGTTCCCTTCTGACAGCTTTGCTGTGGAAATAGAAATCTCAAGCAGAAAAACAAGGCAAGCAGAAGCATTGATACCATCTTTATTTCAACAGGACTCACCAGAGTTCATCTGTCAGTGCTGTTAGTTCCCCAAGCAGAGATCAAAAGAAGCAATTAGAATTATTTCCATCAGATTTCTCTCTTCAGATAGTATTTCTAATGGGAGTTCTGAAACAACACTTTAAATACCTTTCATCTTATTTTCAGATTTAAAAGATTAAATGTTCTTCAACTTATCTGAAAATCAGGATCTTTTTTGTCTGTAGAGAAATTCCTGGAGCCAAATTAAGACATATAAGCAGAATGCCTTCTACATTATTAAATAGGATAAGGTGAGTATGACACCATATGTGTCCTTATTGGGGCACCTAGAAGCAAAGGTGTCCCAAGAATATCTATTTTATGAACAGCTAATTCACCAGAATAAATCCAGGTCTATATACATATTTTTTTAATCTGATCTATGTAGAAAGATTTTCTTTTTCCTGTGATTTCAGCATTGGGGTTTTTTTCTTCAATGAATTATCTGTTTTTGCTAATAATATTGTCAAAAATTTCTTAGGTGACATACAGTATTGTACATTTTGATGTTCCACACATCATCTTGCTTCAGCCTACAGCATCTGATGTTACAAGAGATATGAAACATGACGTGACAAGTGAGACTTGATAAAATGTGTTACAATCCAAAGCATTGCTCTGAAACCTGAAATGACCTTTTCTCCATTATTTTACAACATTTTGCTGTTTGTACATTCTCAGTGTAAGTTTTTTTAGTTTGAAAGGATGATAGTAAAGCAATGTGAAAAAGGGTATATTGTGGAAAGCACTGGTCCCAAATACTGCTAACACTGATATGATTCTAAGAAAACAGGACTTTATATGCAAAATACAGGAAAGAAACTAAGAAACAGATAAGGAAAAATGAAATAATATATAAACATAATCCACTTCAATTTTAAAATAATCAATAGATTAATAGATCAATTTGTCTATTGATAAAATAATCAATAGACAAAAATGCTACTTGAGAAGCTGTATGTCTGACTGTAAAACCTGCTAATAAATGTTAATGGCTTCTGTGAACGTGACAGGATCCATATGTCTATATATAGACACACACACATGCACATACGCATACAAATATACATATATATATATATATATATGCATATACACTACAACCAAAATTTCTAAATGCTTAGATCTGCCTGGTTAAACAAAACAGTAAAATGAAACCAGGAGAACAGGAGTAAGGAGAGAGAAATCTGTAGGAGAAAGAGCAAGTGAGAGTAACTGGATTCAGTAGATATATATATTATTGTGACCCAAGAAACACAAGAATTGCCTCTGTTTGGAGATAATTATCAGGGATTGCACATGTACCAATGCCTAAGGAAGTTCAACTGAGATTGTACTTCAAAACGCTTAGAAAAATATATTTTTATATTATCGTATCCCTATTTACTAGATGGTCTTCACATTTTGTCACAGAAAATCTCCTCATGTATAAGAAATGTGTCTTAAGATTCTTGATATTTTGCTCTTTATTAATATGTATTTATGTAAATATTAAGTTGGCTGACAGTTACAACCATTATTAAGTTGTGGGTGAAAAACTGAACTTAAATAAATCATTCAAAAATCAACTGTGCTTAACTTGTAATATAGTTTCTTTGTAATTTCTTACCCAGAAATTGCATTAAATGTTTTATGCTTCATCATCAATCTACTTTTCAGCATCTGCAAAATTCAAATGCATCCAATTATATTAATTTCATTGGAAAACTGTTGAAATGAAAGAGGCATTTTAATAATGTTTTGCATATTATTTTCAGGACTGAATTCATGAAAGTTAAAATAATGTGAAGTATAATATTACTCATTCATACTTTGTTGTCTTGCCATTGTTTTAAATGATTTAAATTATTAAAATTTTACTTAGGAATTTAATTACAATGTAACTTTATGCTCATGGTAATAGCACACAGTATGCAACTTGATTTCTTGAACACTTCAAAAATTGAATGGTTCATGTTTCTACAAGCCATAGTGTTTTTGTTGCAGAATCTCTGCATATTTATTTTCAAAGCTTATTGATGTTGCTCAGATACCTCTTTCCAAATTACATCTGTTGACATTGGTAGGAATAATATAAGGAGAGAATTAGATCTTTATTGAATTAATGCCTGATCTTGCTAGCTCTGAGTTTTGGTACTGAATTAATTGGAACTCAAATGAGACCTTTACAACGAATTCTGAAAAACACCTTCTGATCTCCAGTAGCAAAATTTTATTCTGCTTTACAAAGACTGTGAAGATTTCATGTGATACCAAACTGACATAAGGTTCTTGCTGACAATGAATATAGACCTAGTTGGATTCATGTTCAGTAATCCAACTTCTGTATTCCTGTTCTACAAAAAAACCATTATATGGCAGAGAAGCCCCTAGACATGAAAATTTTGCTTTCAGGCTAAAGTGGAAAAAGGCAGGACTGTGCTATTTAAGTTTTCCATGAGATATTCAGACTGGGATGGAGTTGAGATAATAGTATTAGCTTCAGCTGGAAAGTAGTGTAGATTTTACTGTGTTTCTAAGACTCTGTTAGAGAGTATAGATGAAGAGCATCATTGAACAGCCAAATAAATCAGGGGTAAGAAACAAACCTCAGTCCCAGGGTCGAGTGGTACAGATCAGCTAATCCATAATGCTTGGAAGGAGGTCTCCCTAAAAACACACTGATTTTTTTGCACTACATTCTTCTAGATTCTGAACCTCCTTGGCTCTAAGAAATAAGATATGACTACTATTTTTAATCAATTAAAAGTCCTTAAGATAACATTGTATGTTACTGGAGTGGTGGCTTAGTTCCTGTGAGGTGGAACTGTATGTGTTAAACCCAGGGAATTGCTTATACTCTTGTTTTTCGGTGTTAGGTATGAAAAGTCTGCCGGGACGGTACTGGTAAGCAGTAGGCTTAGGGAAGAAATAAACCTTATACAGTGTTACTCCTGTTGCCTGTTGGTGGAAGAATCAGGAACGAACCGTTCCCATGATTTTGTCCTGGCCTTCTCTTGGTAAGGGCTGGCTGTCACAGCCCAAACCAGAACAGTATGGGATATTAACTGAGCTCTGTGTCAAGGGCACCATAGTCCTTCCTAACAGCTCACAGGCTGCTGAAGATGTTCATCTCTCACTCTTCCTCATAGGGCCAGAGTGTATAACTTTTCCAATAGAATAGACAAAGTCCTTGGAGTGACTGCATGTGGTGGTTTTTTACTACTTTAGGACATTTCCACAGCTCAACCTGCCTTCTGGCCAGCGGTGTGCACATCATTGCATGTCTGAGTTTTACATTTCTCACCGTTCTTGTTCCAGTGAAAGGAGCTGAAAGCTATTATTACACACTACCAAAGCACTTCCATTTTTTGGGATTTCTGAGATGTCTCATTTTATGCTTTGTTCCATTTCAGATAATGTTTCTCAGATTTATTTTCATGCTGTTCTAATTTTTTGTTTGTTGTTATTATGAAGATAGTTTTGAAAAATGATAATGAAGTATACACCCATTTGTGAAGACTTATCATGACACTTGCTGTCTACTACAAATAAGCTTCTGTGAGAATCCCAGAAGTACTGTCACAAGTGTGCTGTCATGGTTTTTTGACTAATCAACAAAGAATTGAAGTCCTGATTGGCTTTATTTGTTAGTTTATTGAAACAGGAAAAGAGGAAGTACTGGACAGATTAATTAATTTGTACTGGGGAATCTAAGCTTAATCTAAGGGATACTGTCACTTTGATTGATGGCTGTGTTAAAGGTGTTTTGAAAAAAACCCTAATGAATTGTCTCTTTTTTGGCACATTAATACTACGTTCTTCCCTTTAACTGCTTGCATTCTGGTTTCTAATATAAATATCAATGTCAGCATCCAGAAACAACTTCTTGAGTGTTTATGAAAGGGTTTATCAGGATCTCAAGGGTATTTAGAATAACCAAGTGAAATGGTTATTAAAAAGATGTGTGTATGTATGTACATATATATACGCACACTTAAACTTCTTTAGGTGAATGAGAAAGGCTTTTTTTACCCTTGTGATTGAGACGATATTTAAAAATTATGAGAACAGCTAAATTGTGATAATTTACAACATATAGAAGAAAAAGTAATGGAAATACTTCCTGTCAGTATTAACTAATAGTTTTATAAAATGTGGCACCAAGAGCAGTGGAAGAATGAACACTATTTTCACATTCTCATCAAGTTTGGAAGTCAGGGTTGCAGTTCAACTGTGTTCAAAGCTTACTATTCATTTGACTTAGTGGTTGCTATTATTCTATGTATTCTTGTATTTTAAGCTACAGGTCTGTTGTTTTATATGACAAATTCCAGGTTTTGAGCCTTTCAGACAGATTGACATACCAAGCTCTTTCACTACTCCATCATATAAATATTCCTCCTAAAGGAGCTGAGAGAGGACAAGAAATAAACCAGGAATGTTAAAAGAGATTTCCTGAATTATTGTTCTATAAATTCTCTAACATTTGCCCTTATGTGACAAGAAATAAATTAAAACATTGCAAATTCATAAATTAATGACAGAAACCATTATACCATTTTCTCAGAGATACTTTTTTTAAAAAAGTCTATTGTAAAGCATTACAAAATAATTTCTTTATCCAAAAGCTCTGAAGCAGTTATTAAACCAGCTGTTTTCAAAAGTACACAAATCTGCTAAGTTGCAGTTGGGTAACTGTTAAATGTTAAAGCAGTGAATGATCAGCATGTAGCAGATGGCCTGGGAATGGGTTAGAAAATGGCAATGTTAATACCACCAGACTGAGATGTTCATTTGTGCTGTGGTATGTGCAGGCTGGGTGAATAATGAAGGCTCTGTAATAATTGTGTAAATCCCAACATTATTAAATCGATTCAGCTGGGGTTTCTTAATATATGTGAAGCACTTGATGTACTTTGAGAAACACCTCCTCTTTTTGCTAAAGCTGTTCTCATTAACTCATACTGCTTTATTTGCTGTGACCTCAGTGCTCCTGTTTAGTAATGAGTGGAATAAAAATTAGAAATCTGCTTTAACTCTCAATATGAGAGAGGGGAAAATATTCCAGAAACTAAACACCTATCCCACTGTTTTTGCGGATTGGTCATTATTTGAATTGTACACCTTTTTTAGGATTTTAAAAATTTCTCACAATAGGAATAGGGGAAGGAAAATCACAGCCTAGTCAACTGCTAAAAGTTGTTTTAAGGAGGTTAGATAAAAGAGTACACAAAATCAATAACCCAAATAGGTATCTTGCTCAAACAACTTATCAAAGCTTGTTCCTGCCTGTGAGAGGAAGAAAGGAAGAATTTTTTTTTTAAATTAGAGAGGACATAGATCAGGAGTAATACACCAAGAATATCCCATGTGACAACTCCCAGAGGATGATCACCTGTGATGCAGAGGTAAAACATGAACCAAAAATAAGCAAAAAGTCATCACACTGTAAACATGCTACAGGCAGATACACAGATAGTGCCTGGAGCTCCATACTTGGATAAGTGCACATGTTAGAACTTTTGAAAATTCTCACCCACCTACAGGAGTTTGTACCTGTGAACTGAGAATTCGCTTTACCCCTCAGCTTTTACCACAGATTAGGTGGCCGTTGAAGATTATAAATACAATATTACTTTACAACAGCATGGGTAATATGTCTCTTAAACTGTGTCTGATGAGACTTACGTAGACATTTATGCCAGGACTGATGGCAGGACAACAGCACTCTGGATTAGTATGAGGCACCATTCCTGATTAACATTCCAGGAAGCCAGAAACATCAATCTGCCAATTCCTGTCATTAGCTACTTTATATACAGGAAAAAAAAAAACAGTAAAGGAAACGCAGAATTTATTAGTATTATTTCCATTTTTTAATGAACCATACTACACTCCTCAGAAAAAGAAAACCTTTAAGAGATGCCTATTAATAGTTCTGTTTGAAAATACTGCATGGTGAGGCACTGAAACAGATTGTCCAGCAGTGGATGCCCCATCCCTGGAAGTATTCAAGGCCAGGTTGGATGGAGGTTTGAGAAGCCTGGTTTAGTGAAAGGTGTCCCTGTCCATGGCAGGGGGCTGGAAATAAATGATCTTTAAGGTCCCTTCCAACCCAAACCATTTTATTGTTCTATGATAACTGAAAGGTCTGGAGAAGATACTATGTTTTACTTATCTGTTAAGCAGCAGTATCTTGCTACACACAGAAGACGCAATATCCAAGATGGCAGTAAATTCTTATGCTAAAATTCCAAATGTCTGCAAGAAATAAGCAGCCTAATATATACCCCTCCTCAGTGATGAGTCATTTTGCAGAGGAGAAATCAAGGACAGACTTTCTACCAATTTTATAGAAAGCCATCCCAGTCCTTGCATTTGGGTGAAACAGTTTTTCGTTATATGATGGTGAAAAAACTGAGGCTGGCTAGAATTAATAGTAAAGAAATAGTCATATTTTGCTCTCAAACACATTGCCATAACACTGCAAAGGTTGCAAATGTCACTTGAAGTGTCACATGCCTAGCTGAGGACAAGATTCGTCACTCAGATTGCAGGATAAAAAGGGTCTGCAGAGCTCTTTAGGATGTCTGTGTTATGTTTAGCTCTGCAGTATAGTACAGCTTATGGGAAACTTAATGAGTTTCCATAGCTGGTTTAGCCAGCCCTAGTTAACAACATTTAAGGATTAGCCAAATTTTACAGGGGTAATAAAGTGATTCTTCCAAACACTCATCTTCCCAACTTCAGTTGCTACTAGGATAAAAGTGAGTGAATTTAATAAAAAAGTTCTGCCAGAAGACCATTACTCTACACCAGTCTTCAGAACTTTTCAGGTTCCTGTGAAAAGCAAGGTCAAGGAAAAATCACATACCCCTCAGTTTCTCTTATCAGAATGTAGAGAAATAGTCCTGCATAAAGCAGCAACAAGAAACACAAAGTTTAATTTTAAGGTCTTCAGCTTGAGAATTTGAAAGCTCTGTTTGATACATTCATGTACAAGCACATACACACACAATTACCTGCAACACACACACATTCAGAACCTAAGGAATTCCTCTTCTACCAAAATGCATGAACCTCCAGAAAAAAAAGTCAGTATTTACACCACAATGGAAGTTTGATAGTGATTTAGTGTGTATCTGTGTAAGATGTACACAAGCAGAGTGTGCAGCGGTGAAACAAAAGTCCCTGGTGCAAAACAGACAAGACAAAACAACAGTAGGTGCCTCAAGGGTCAAAACATAGTGACTTATTAAATAGTTTTGATTCATCTAAACCTATTTTTTACTTTCAGTATGTTTCTAGAAATTTGCTTATGAGGAAGAACAATGGAATTGGACCTGCTATGAAACATAGTTATTCAGATGTATACCTTTTATGATCTTTTCTTGAAATTGAAGCACAAAAAATGGCTAACATATTGATTGAACTTAAGAAAAAAATCCCAGAGAATATTACTGGTTGTAAAAACAGCCAGTGCTTAGTTTTGTTTGCTTCAATCATTTTCCCTATTCATCCTGTTTCCAGATCATTAATGAAGACTAAAAACAGTCCCCAATTGCTCCATTTAGCAGACTCTGTATTTTATATTTCCACATTTAGAAAACACTCTTTATTTTGTCGGTTCTAATCCATAACAGTAGTTTGCCTCTTATCCCAAAATATCTGTATTTTCACATCGCTTTTTATGAGGAGTTTGATTGCAGCATTTCTGAATAAAAATAAATTATAACTGTCAGTTCCTGTTTACCTACTGTTTTGCTGACCAGCTTGACAATATCTATCAAATAGGTTGGAGTCATATTTTCTCCTTTTCTGAGGTGATCTATTTTCAGTCATATCTTATCATGTTCCAGTATTTCAAAGAAAGTTTGCAAATGAATACAAAGTCTTTGTGTGAAGCTTGTATTTTACTCAAATACATTAAATAATAGGGTTTACATAATGGAAGAGCATTAACAGTGTTAGGTAGGCAGTTGAGCAGAATAATTGTGTTTCAAACTTTTAAAGTGAATGAAATCTATATTCACACAGATATTTTGCTGTTTCACGATCCATTATTTGTTTCAAACCATTTTTGGAAAGCTTTCATATTGCTCACAGCCATTTTGAGAGTAAGGTAAAAAGTTACCTTCCATAACCTCTGAACACCATGTATTTTTTAAAAATTAACTTATTTTTGTAAGTGGCACAGAGTGGAAAGCATTTTTGTGGTGTTTTCCTAAGAAAACTAGAGAAATGTCTTGAACACCTGAAATAATTTCATAATCAAAATGCCATTTGAAAAAGAGGAAGTAGTGGAGCATTGGAGAATGTCATTGCATGGGCGTTGAAACAGGAGGAAAAAGGAACTTCAGTCAACTTCAGTTCTGAAAAAGTCTGGAAAAGCTAATCAAAGGAATTATTTGCAAGTGTATGGATGACAGTAAGATGAAGAACAGTAGAAAAGAATAAATTGAGTCAAATCTGCATGGTTTTGCTGGTTTTTGGTTGAGACAGAGTTCAGTTTTCTTTACAGTAGCTGATATGGAGCTGTTTTGTATCTGTGCAGGAGAACAGCGTTGGTAATACAGGGATGTTTTAGCCATTGCTTAGCTGGGCTTACACAGTCAAGGCCTTTTCTGCTTCTCACCTCACTCCATAACTGAGCTGAGAGTGCACATGGATTAGAGAGGGGACACAGCTGGGACAGCGGATCCAAGCTGACCAAAGGGACATTCGATATCATATGGCATCATGCCCAGCATATAAGCTAGGAAGAAGAAGAAAGAAGGAAGGGGTACAGAAGAAACACTCAAAGTGATGCTGTTTGTCTCTCAAGTAATGGTTACATGTGATGGAGCCCTGCTCTCCTGGAGATGGCTGACCACCTGCCTGCCCATGGGAAGTGGTGAAGGAATTCTTTGCTTTGTTTTCTTGTGTGTACGTCTTTTGCTTTACCTATTAAACTGTCCTCATCATAACCAACAGTTTTTCTCATATTTATTTACTCTTCAGATTCTCTGCCCATCCCAATGGGGGAAAGAGAGTGAATAACTGTGTGGGGCTTAGTTGCCAACTGGGACTAAACCGCAACAAAGATAAAGGATCAGGTGTTAGGATAGGAAAGAAGTAGTAGAAATTCTGTGACTTTAATCTGTTAACTCATGTCTCATAAAACACTCCTGTAAGCAAGTTCTGGGAAAAGATTCTGGATTAAATTTCCATTCTCTTGCAGCAAAACAGGTTGGACCACTCTACCTAGAAAATAAGTTTTCAACAACTCACTTTACTGTGAGTTGTTGAAAAGACTGTGTCAAGCAGCATTTTGAAGATTATAATAGTTTTCTGTATTTTAATTGGTAATCTTTCTGAAGGAATAAAAAAATTGCCTTATTTCAGAATTTATACCAAGCCAAATGAGGATGTACTGGGGACAGTGTTACAACTAAGAAAGTGTAAATGAGTTTGAGATATTATCTAGAAAGAGTAAAATTAGTTTATATGATGATAAATCAGCTGCATGAATGCCGTCTGGTAGCATTTCTTTGGGAAAAGGAACCAGGCTTTTGTAAATAATAAGCTGAATAAAAGACAGTTATCCCACAGAATTGAAGACAAGGCAACCTGCATAATGGAATAAGTAAATATGAGCACGGACTAAAAAATAGGAGAAGACACTTTTTCACTCCATGCAGTTCAATTGAACTACGGAATTCTATTCTGAGACATGTTTCCATGAAGATGCGAACTAGTTATGCCTGTGATAGAGGAGAGAATGATCAAGTTCTACACAACATGACCTAGTTACTGAAACAGAGGATACAGTAATACACTCAAAGTTACATATAATCAAAATGGAAAGGAATGTATAATCTCAAAGGTCCACCTTGCCTGTTATAATGTTTCTAGTAATGCTCAAAAACAGAATCTCAAAGAAAGTAAGTACAAGGATAGACCCCAAACCTTCACAACTTTTAACTATTTTCAAGTGATGGACTTTCTGAACTGGAGGTAGTTTTCATGTATTTAATAACTCTCAGCAGTCAATGTAGCTAACAGGAAAGATTGGTACAATGGTAAAGAGAAAAAATCTGTTCTCCATGCATGGGCAGATAGAACTGTGAGTAATGAACTTTAATTACATCAACAAAAACTTAGGTTATATTTTAAAAGAAAAAAATCTAGTGGTAACGGATAACGAAGTACACGGGCAGTTTGGCTGAGGAGGTTATAGAGACTTCAAAGCCACAGATCACTAAGAAGAGACCAGCATTCTATGGGATGGATACAAGAATTTGTAACAAGGAGCACATCCTGTATGGTGGAATAAAGGAGAATAAAACTGATCATATTACTCTTTATTCCTGTATTTCTGTATTTCTATTGATTCTTGATAAATTTTCAATTTTTTTTTACATTATTACAGTGACATTGATTGCTCTTTCTTTTCTAAGACACTAACTCAAATTAGATAGCCCCCCAGCAGCTAACTACACCATGAATCATTAATTTTAATTCTTTCTTATGGTTTATTATAGGAAATTCTGGTATGAATACCTGGATTGCTTATATTTAGATTTTTCATTTTTCCAGGTTACTCTTTTTTTTATTACTATTTTTTTCTCATAAGTTTTCATCCATCAGCTTTCCTGTATAAATGAAAGAGGAAATCTGTGCATATGTCACTTACTTTACGCATTTTAGAGTAAGCTTTAGAAAAACAATTTTAATTAGTGTGTTTTTATACACAATGAAAATGCTACACAGAAAGCAAATGCAGCCTTTTCCCTGGCTGGCAAATAATTCTGGGAACAAATAACTTCTGTGCAGAGAGCAGTATTAAGTCTATGTCTACTTAGCAGTGTGGTCCCATGCTGCCTCTTTATTTCGATTGAATTCTATATTCATTCAACTAAACCTGTCATTTAAATCGTCTGTTCAAATAATCAGACAGAGAAGTGTGTGAACAATTTATGACCCTTCAAAGGCAACAGAAGAGTGGTAGATAACATTTTCAGAAAACTTGTCCCCTTTCACTCTATTCATAGTAAAAATTTTTTTTTCACACACTGAGTGTGTGAAAACATAGGTCTCTGTATTGTCAAATAATTTCAGATGAACAAGAAGTTTCTCACTAGCAATCCAGATCAAAATTAAAGTTCTTAATTTGTAGGTGAAAGTATATTGAGCAAGTGCTCATAAGGAGATCTCACTCTGCTTTTCATGAAAAAAGGTAACATTTTTTAAACTGCCATAAAGAACATAGATAGATAGATTAGATAGATAGATAGATGGATAGATGTTTATTTTTATATGAAAAATATAAAATTGCCAATCATTAATGGTATTACTGAACTAACACAATGTATTGCTCAGATGGGATGTCCATGTCAATTAATGCCAAATCTACAAGCTTAATCTTGTTATCAATTTATTCAGGAAGTGTTAAAAATGTGGAAAAATACCTACTTTTGAGAAGTCTATAGTATAACACTAGCCTTGAAGATTTGAGCTACAAACACCACTAACTTAATAAAACTGAATTTAATTACAAACCTTTTCACTCTACATTAAAATTAATCAGTACTTCCTTTGTATTGCTCCTCTTCTGCATAACATGTGGGTCCAGATGGCTCTCAAAGACTGTAATTTCTAGGGATTTTCAGCAACGCATTTGTATTCTGTAATAGAAGGCATTTGATCCTTTATTTGATGTTGGTTCTCAGAAAATCCCTACCTTTAAAAATTCATGAGAGGATTGGAGTGGTAATCTAAGCAGCTGGTCATTTTCCTGTTCAGGTCTTTTAAATTTAGCCAAAAAAAACCCCAACAAAATCAAGAGAGAAAAGATTTTTAAACAGGTTCACGGTTTCCAGGTCCTAATAAAGATAATAGACTGTGAAATTTCATCTGTAGAATTTAAAATGTCAAGAATCTCAGCTAATGAAAACAACAATTGACTACAGGGATAGTTATATTACCTGATCTGTTGAAGCAAAAAACCACACTTAACTGAAGGGGTTTTTTTCTCCACAACTTAAACCCACATTGTTTATGAGTAAATAGATGAGCCAAGGGGTTTTGAGAAAGATTAGACAGACCTCTTCTGCTTAGCTAAGTCATCTGATAAGACCCAAATCAGTACGGAGTGACGGACAATGCTATCTGATGTGTATTATGTGGCATATAGAAAAGTGCCTCAATGTTTAATTCTAATTCAGCAAGATCAATTGTTCATTTTACAAGAATGATCAATTGTTCAACTGCTAGCTGAGCAGGATGAGAAACACAATGCAAGCTTATGAAAAGAACAAATAATTTTTTTATACTTAGGCATACCTTAGTTCCGAAGGAAAGTATATTTGATGGTACGTTTGTCTTTTCATCACTTATGTCATGTCTGGACATGGAAGTGAAAATAGCAGTTATACCATAAGAACACATGCTAGTGCAAACACTAAATCCTGAAAAAGGGCTGGTTTATTTTAAAGCACCAATGAACTATGAGATACATGATGTGCACATCTATATGTACTTGTGTGTCCTAATATTATATATTATATCCATTAGAAACAATTGAAATAAAATGTGTTATAAAATACATGGTAAATGTGGAAACTCTTAATCTGGTTCAATAATATTACATGGTGTTGGAAACCTCACTGAGATAATTTTTTGTTAAATGAATATGAGGTTCTCCCAAAGTAGAACTTAAGTTGTGAGTAAGCTCATCATTTTACTCAAATAAATGGGTGAGGGAGGGATGGAAAATATGTATTATCATTCACGATAAAATATTAATAAGTCTGTTTAGAAAAGATCTAAATATATAAGTTTCACACTTATGTCACACAAATATGAAGAGAGTTTAAGATTAGTTTCAGCAAAGTCAGTCCTAAGGCTATTCTATATTTTAGCAGCTTTTCTGTCACTAATGAAAATAAAGACACAAAAAACTGAAATCTATAACGAATAATGTATACATTTTCTTTATATTCCAATATCTCATAAATCCACACACTTCTTTCCTAAAAAGAACATTTAAATAAATTTTGTCTTAATACCTTGTTTTTATTTTTTTAGCTTTCAAAATGTCAGCTTTTGTTTCAGAATTCCCTATGAAAATTTTATTGGCATGCTTTTCTCTCATTTTGTCTTTAATTCATTATTTTCTCTCCTTCCTTTTCTTACACATATTTTGACAATGATTTTTTTTTTTTTTTTGTCGAATGGAAAATGCAAGGGATTTTGACCTGTTAGGCAGCAGGCTTGGGTATTTTGGGTTTTATTTATTTATTTACTGGCAGATGCTGTAGCAGCATGCAGCAAATTCAAGTGGGAACAGAGAGAGAAGAGGAAGAAAGGAAAAAGATCATCATTTGGGTTAACAGTGATTGCCATAAACATGCATGTGGTACTGCTCTCTCCAAATCTAATTACTGACATGAATAGCAGGAGTAAAATTCTCTGATTGGTTGGTTCAAATGCGCCCAGGGAATTTGTATGAAAGGACAGCATTTGCCAAATCATCATCTGTGTCCCTTTTCTCAGAGAGCTCTGTGGGAAATATCTGAAGTGTAAGCATTAGTGGATTATCAGCTTTCATGGTATCATTGCATTGCACCTTTCCCCCAGCAAAGAGAATGAATGACTGACTGTCTTTATAATGATCTCTGGTGAAAGATGGTAGTGCTCATGGATTAGATGGAATTTAGCATGTCAGAGAGAATATTTCCTCAGTAAAAATAAAAATTGACTTTCAAGGATAATGCATGTAAGTTATTGTATTTCAATTTTAGTGAATTCAAGTGATTAAGATAGCAATTTACACTGGATAAAAAAATATATTTAAGAATTGCAAAGCAGAATTTGAGGATCTAGATGCTAAGGGTTAAAATTCAGGGGAATTTAAACTGCAGTTTCTGCTTCCTCTTTGTACTAGTCTCTGACTAGATGATGCTCAGATAGGTTTGCTTCCACAGAAACTAGCACACATCCAATTTAGATTGTCACAACTGGAAAAAAACCCTCGAACCACAAAAAAGTAGGAAATCAAACCAATTTGCTTGTGTGTGGCTTAGGAGACGAGAAAGGGAAGACAAATTTCAGCTGGGCTCTAAGGAGTAAAATATAAAATTATTAGCAGCAATAGTAAAAATACCTATAGTAATTTGCTGACATGAGTATGAGTTTTGATGCTTTGCCTGTTTTGCTCAGAATGACAAGAATAGGTGAAGTGAGCAAGCATTCAGTGGCCTCTGAAAATCAGAACCCTACAATAAAGTATTGAGGAGCTGTTATTTTCCTTTTCTTTTTGTTGTTTTAAATCAGCCTCCCATAAATTCACATTACAGTGTCATTTAGCAACAAACAGAACAGCGGTCAATGCAATCAATCACAGGATCAGAGATTTGAAATGATGCAAGACAGACTGCAGGAAGGCTGATCCCAGCTGCTGTCCAGATAAGACCCTTGAAGGGGGATGAGACATCGCCATCAGCATTATTGGGAGCAGCAATATTTGAAAAGCAGCATCTCCTTGGTTCTGTTGACAGTCCAATGCAAACTTAACCTCTAATTGGAGAAAGAAAAATGCATCCTGGCACTAAACCTGCCCTTGGTTTAGAGGATTTCTAGCACAATACTGAGAATTTCCCTAAAGACACAGAGACCTGCATGAGGGGAAGGACGTGCCTCCACACTCTCCTTCTAGTAAATTCAATAATCTTCACATTCTGTAATGCTGTTACCAATGTGAAAAGAGCTGGCAGAGAAAGGGGAAGAGTGAGAAGGGAATAAAAGAAGAGGAGAAGAAGGGAAGGGAAGAGAGGGAGGAATAAAGGAAAAGGAAGGTTCGGGAAGGTTCGGGAAGGTTCGGGAAGGTTCGGGAAGGTTCGGGAAGGGAAGGGAAGGGAAGGGAAGGGAAGGGAAGGGAAGGGAAAGACATAATTGAATTTTGGAAATAGGCTTTTTAAAAAATATTCTGTTTTGTTTTAGTGATAGTGATAAAAAAGGAACTCAGACTACAGGTATTTCTTGTTGCTTTTGGTTTTGTTTTCATGGATTTTTTGACACTTCTAAGGTGAATTTAAATATACATGCTTCACTTGTTTCTTGATAAGAGAGAACATAAAATCCCTTTTCCTTTTATATATAAAATGTAAAGAGAATTTGTTGATCACCTCTCTTTCAAACAGACTTTTCTTAAATTTCCTTGGCTGAATTATCATGATGAGACACAGCACATCTAGCATCTAGCTACACCTGTCAAGCTGCCTTCTGTAACATGGTAGTACATGGCTGATGTGACAGTAAATTAAATAGGACAACACAGTTTCCAAACAGGAATTTTACCATGAGAACAATTTTTTGCTGAAAGCCATTTAAGAAAACACATATCTAATGCCTTGTGCAATTTCCTCCATCTTCAGTTCCAAATGCAAAAAGGCTGTACTTAGCTGCAGCTATCTGAAGGTGTTTAATAGACTGTGCTTTTCTTTGCAAATAATTGTGTTCTGGCAAAAATTAACTACGTTTATAGCAACTGAATTAGCCAGGAAGTTTTCTGTAACAAGTTGGTATTAGGCCAAATGCATTTCGACTGAGCTCCCTAACACTGAAACAGCTTGAGAAGCCAACATCTCCACACTATTCCAATAGTTTAGTTTATTCAGCTTCATAAAGGTTATTTCTCATCCTTATGCTCAGGAAAGCATGATACCTATAAAGAACTGGATTTATACACATCAAAATAAGTGGCAGAGTGTTGAGTACAACAGAGGCATCATCAGATAGAGGGGGATTTACATTTTAACAGCAACTCTTCACAATATTTTTGTCATCACCTCCTATCTCATCCACAGAGCTCATGTGGGTACATGGAGACTGAGCCTGTCTTTAAACCAAAATTAAACAAAGAAGATGTTTTTCTGCTTTACAGACAGATGGCAGCTTATTACAGGTATTCTCAAATGGTTTCTCTGTGCTTATGTGGACATATGTCAATGAAAAGCAAGCTGCAGTCAGGCTGGACTCTTGATTGGAGACTATATACCTGTCTCTTTACTCATACTTGGAAAGATTAATAAATTACTTTTCTTATAGTATGGGGAGCTTTGCATTATGATAAAACTACTAGATTAAATTAAGTCGTTATATGTCATTAGACTAAATATTGTGAAATCAATTCAATAATGATTCATCTTTGACACATTTATAATAGAACTCTTTCGAACTATCCTCTAACAATCCCAGTACAAAAGTCTTGGAAGAGGTGAAAATAATTAATCATAAATCTTTTCTCAGGTGCATAGTGGTATCCTCATGTGAATCGCAAACAATTTGAAGCAGACTCTGGGTAAGGAAGCATGGGCTGGTATGAGTTGAATTGCAAATGCTCAGAGAAGTGTTTCTGTTCTTCAGAGAGATAGCGACTGCAAACTTTGAGGAAATGCAATGCTCAGTTGCTCAGCTGCAACTTCGTACTTTAAAGAGATGCTCAAGTAAATCTCCTCAACCCTCCTCTGAGAGGGAACAGGGAAATGGAGCAGTAGAAAATAAACACTTAGACTCCAGAAACTAATCTGACCAGCTTTCATTGACGAATTAATTTATGTGGAATTATCCATTAAAGCTTCACTCCTACTGATTAGTGAGCATTCTTTCCGTGTTTTTTCCAGCAAAGCACTTAGGCATGTGCTTAAACTTAAACATAACCGTTCTTTGGGATTTGCTTGACTGAGCCAGACTACTCTCTGCTTCACGGTATCAAACACAAAAGTGTCGTCTATGAATTTAGCTCCTTACTATTTTCCCTTAAAACCCTTAAAATTACTTGCTCATTAAATTTACACTCTGTGAAACTAAAGTGCAAATATTTATTGGACAAAGTAATCTCTTTCCTGCTTGCTGAAGGAGCCAATAAAATGATACAATTTCTTCTAAGCTATTTAATATCTGACCTAATAAAATGATAGATTATCATTAAAAAACAGTAACGCCCCAAATCCCTCAATATGCTCCATTTTTCTGTGCATATTTTACATTTCCTACTTGAATACAGAGATGTTGAATACCAGTGACTCTTGTTATGAAATTATTCTGCTCCTAGACAAGACAAATAAAAGGAGCAGAATTTGTGGTTTTGATGTTGTGTTAAGCATATATAAATAAGTGAGGAAGAGCACATACATATCTGGCAATTTCAAATCAAGATAAATACTTACATTTGTACTTACATGCTTGAAGATAGTTACATGTATAAGGAAACTCTCATTTTTATTTTCCAAATAATTCTAGAAGACTGCTAATCCACAGAAAAACATGGAGGTTGGCAGTCAAAATCTGTTATTCTTCAAATGGTCTTATTGATTAGAACACTTTTTTTTTAATTACAGGCAAATATTCATGCTTCACTCAATACAGTGCAAGATGCTATCCAATATTAGGATGTGCAAAAACAATACCTTCGGTTTTCTTCAGTGTTTGAATATCAGCAATTCCATTTACACCTTTCTTGTAGATTTTCTTTTCATTACAGCTCTCTTTCCAAGTAGAAGAGCACAACAACAAATCATATTATGTTTGGAGTTCAGTACAGATGTCCTGAACTTTATCATCTGCTGATATTCACTGAGACAAATGTGTTTCCTTGATGATTCTCTTTTCTTCTCAAATTTCTCTTGGAAATACTAAACCTTGTTGTGGGCAGAGGAATATGCTGTACTCCAAAGATCCTTTGCATCCCAGTCCGTTACTTAAAATTCTAAAATGTTTTATCTGGAGTTCAAATGTTCATTGGGACTTTGATAAAAGTTTTTGGGAGGCTAAAATATTAAAGTTTCAATGACATGCTATTTGTTTCCATTTACTATATGGTTATAGCATGACCTATTAAGATGACTGTGGCTGAATACTGCAAGAGGTTGGAGGATTTTCAACATTTTGACTTTTATACACAGACAGCCACACAGATAGATCCTGTTGTTCTTACAGAATGCATCTTCCCTGGGGCTACTAAGCATACACACCCAGGAGAAGGTCATGGCGACCTGTGATAAAAATGGCAGCAGAGATGTAGCAAGTGGGGATTCTGTGGCAAGTTATTATGAGAACAAGGACTAGATACAAAGCCACATCTCACACTTAAGACTCTGCCAGGGTTCAGAGGCCATTGTGCAGGTCTTGGCCTAACATAAAATAAAAATCTGTGAATATTAATGGACAAAAAAGTTAAAGTCCTGACAAAGTATTTACTGGCAAATAACCATCAAGTTTATCCCCTCCTGGAAGAGACAGCACAAGGAAAGCAGACAGAACTCTTTAGAGGACCTCTGACAATATTTAAGTTTTCATATTTTCCAATCAAAGATTTTCAAGCACATTTTACAGGTTGGTAATGTAAACATTTGACAAGTCAAAATTAAACTGCAATCTCAACCCATCTCTTCCCAAATTCCATTTTATTGAAGTAAAAGCTGCTCTTCCTTCATTGGCCGAGTTTCTTAAGTTATCCCTCTTTTTCCATTTTCACTCTCCAATGTTCAGTGGATGAGATGAGCTTGCAGTAGAGAGGACTTGAGAGTCCTCACAGTCTCCTCCTCATGAAACCTCTGAAAACTGGTGCATAAATGTTTGGGCCTTCCTGCTGTGTAGAAGTTCATCTGTCTGTTTCTGGTGAGAGAAAAGAACTACAGTACACACAATTCACCTACTTTGATTTTAATTTGAAAATGGAAAATTTCTACAGAAATGACCACAAAAACTGTAAATAACAATTGATTAAAAATTTCATCTACAACAATGAGATCCTTCTTAAAAGATCAGTGCTAGAAGGGAAAAAAAGTCACTGTTAGGGTATTTTAACAAAAAGCTTCTTGAGCATTATGGTCTTTATATATCAGCTTCTACGGCAGAAGTGGACACATTTCATGGATTTTTCTTTAAAAAGGTGGAGTGAAATAGGTGATGTATTGCTGGAATTTTACTACTGAAGTTGGTAAATGAATGTAAACTATTTGCACTATCTGGATTTTTTGTGCAGCGTATTTACCAAAAGAAAGAGCAGATAAAAGCAAAGTAAGAGTTTATAAATGCCCTTCCTCTACTTGCATTTCTGAGAAGCTCAAGAGCAGAACACAATAGCTGCTTCCCAAACAAAACAGAAAAAAACGCTTGTAATTTCCAATGAGTTGCTGAACCCTTACACTGCAAGTAAATTCTAGAGCAAAAATGCAAACCACTGCTTTTAGAAATCCTGTTTTGGTCTCAGTGGCTGAATAATCTCTCTTTCAATGATCAGGGAAAAAGGGTCTGACTACTGCTTTGGTATTTTTGGGCATCAAGAATGGGCAGTATTTCAGATAAAATGACCTCTATTTTATTGGACAAATATTATAACATTCTGAGTTGCCTGATTGTCTGACACCAGCAGTGACATGAGAATAGTAAAATAAGCCATATAAATATTCAAGAAGAGAGCATTTGCCTTAATACTTAATTTAGCTTTTTTTCCCTACTAAGTCTACGTACAGACCTGCTATCAGAGAAGCAATTTATTTGAAAGCCATGCTTCCTAATGTCCTCATTTTGATTTTGTGTTTGCAGATCAAAGAGGAAATCTACTTGTACGAAACTTTCTCAATTTATCACCTTGGTGGATTTCACATTTATTAAATTCTTATCCATTTGAGCCCATGCAAAACTCACTGTATAATTACCACCATTATATGTCTGGCATAAGCTATGGCTTGACTTTTTTTGATGCCACAGATGGTGCAGTAGGTACAACAGGTCTTAAGAACAACTCTTTTCATCTTAACTTTCTCACTATAGATTTTGTTTATATTTTGCTTAATTCCATCTTATCATTCCTACGTCAAAGTTAATATACGTAATTAAGAAAAATCAGAACTGAATATTTCAACTGGTTCGGAACATCTTCCATGAAATATTGTCAGCTGGATCATGATGATATTTTCCTAGTGGGAAGAAAATAAAAACAGACATGGAAGAAAATGGAACGGCAGAAGGGAGCACAAGAGAATAGGGCAAAATATTAATAATTGACAGATTTAGTAATTTTTAGTAATTTTACTCCATTTCTAAAGAGCTAAACTTTTTGTTTCCAGGACAAGCAAACAATTTTAGAAGCATTTCAAATGTCTAATCTTACTTAAAAAGATGACTCATCCACTTATTCATGCTTTTAGTATTTTGAATCTCTGTGTAGTTTTCATTTTATACATTTATTTATTTATATATTTTCTGGATTCCTCCATAAGGCAGAAAGGGGGCTTTTTCTGTAAGGAAAAGAAACAGAAGATTTAAACCCCAGATTACTGGAATAAGAGAACGTGTTGTGGGAAGATGGCAAATAGCAGCCATAAATCATTTCCTTCACAGGAAAAGAAAGTGTTTTTCCACATTTTTGAAGATACTTTATTAACTGGATAGGCCTGACTTAGTAGGACGATTCCTAGTTTAATTTAATTGGTTGCTTTATCTGACAAAGCAAAAAAGGAACAGCATTTTCCTAGTAGATTGAAGTATTAAGCAGTGTCATTTCATATGTTGTATTCTTTCAAAAGATAAACTGCTGGAAAAAACAAATGTTACAGTGGACATGGGCACATCCTAAATGGTCACAAATTGCAACTTTTAAGCTTGACATACTTTCTTATGGAAAATACACTGACAGTTTTCCTTAAACACACTAATTAGGATACCTGCAATATTTATTTTGGGAAGATCACACACAAAACAGAAAGAAGAAAACTGTTAAGAAAAAGAACAAAATTTTATATGTGAACTGACTTTGTCTTTTAAAGAATTGCATCAAAACAGTAATGGCATATCCAATTTGACAAAATACTTCGAGTAAATCTGCACCCAGCAATGGAATAGTCTTGATTTGAATGATAAGAATTCCAGTAAAACACTGTCTCCCTTGTTTCCCTGTCCTACTATGAAATTTGATCCAGCAAGATGGAATGACCACACAGTCTGAGAAAATGTTGACTGCATTCACTCTAATGTATGCAGTAATTGAGCATCAGTTTGGGATAAGAGGAACATGACAGGGACCAAGATAGTGAATATTTCAAACCCGAGTAGTGCAGTGCAATGCAAAGATCAAAATAGATGAATATTTTCAAATTATGAAATGACCATTCCAACGAAAATGAACTATGAAACATGACAAGGATATTCCAAGAGGAAAAAAGGAACGCTGGTGAGTGGCATAAAACCAGAAAATTTGGAAATGGAGTCAATACAAGGCATGGATTGGGAAGAAAGGAGGGGCAGAGAAAAGAACTGAAAGTTGCCCAAATTTTTGGGGTTGAATTTTTGAAATCAGAAAAGGAAGTGAAAAGGCGAGACAGGAGAAGAAAGTGAGGAAAGGAAAGGCAGAAAAAAAAAGGGGAAAATTTTGCACCAAAGTGCAGACGAGCAAACAGTACGGCGTGAGCAGAAGTGAAGGGACGTGGACCAAAGCTTTGCCAAAATGATCCTCACTGAAATCGCAAGATTACATTTCCATTCATGAAATGAAATTCCTCATTTCATGAAAGGAAATGAAATCCCAAATTAAGAGAAGAAGTGTAACCAGCTCTCCAGACAGGAGATAAGGTCAAATAAATGGCGAGAGTAACAAAACAGGAAAATTTGGAAATGGAGCGAATACAAGGTAATGGATTGGGCCAAAAGGAGGGGCAGAGAAAAGAACCAAAAGTTGCCTGAATCCTAGGGGTGGAATTTTTGAAACCAGAAAAGAAAGGGAAAAGACAACACAGGAGAAGAAAGCGAGGAAATGAGAGGTTGAAAAAAAACAGGAATATTTTGCAGCGAAGTGCAAACAAGCAAATGGCACGGCATGAGAGGAAGTGAAGGGATATGGACCAAAGCATTGCCAAAATGACCCCCACTGAAACCACAAGATTTCATTTCCTTTCATGAAATGAAATGAAGAATTTCATTTCATGAAAGGAAATGAAATCCCAAATTCAGAGAAGAAGTGTAACAAGTACTTGGGACAGGAAATATGGTCAAATAAGAGCGGAACAACACCGGAAAATTTGGAAATGGAGTGAATACAAGGCAATGGATTGGGCTGAAAGGAGGGGCAGAGAAAAGAACTGAAAGTCGCCCAAATTCTGGGCATTCAATTTCTGAAATCAGAAAAGAAAGGGAAAAGGTGAGACGGGAGAAGAAAAAGAGGAAAGGAAAGGCTGAAAAGAAAAGAGGAAAATTTTGCACTGAAGTGCAAACAAGCAAATGGCATGGCATGAGCAGAAGTGCAGGGATGTGGACCAAAGTTTTGACTAAATGATCCGCACTGAAATCACAGGATTACATTTCCTTTCATTAAATGAAATTCTTCATTTCTTTTCATGAAAGGAAATGAAATCCAAATTCATAGAAGAAGCATAACAAGCACTCCGGACAGGACATAGGGTCAAACAAAAGACAAGCGGAACAACACAGGAAAATTTGGAAAAGGAGCGAATACAAGGCAATGGATTGGGCTGAAAGGAGGGGCAGAGAAAAGAACGAAGAGTTGCCCAAAGTCTAGGGGTGGAATTTTTGAAATCAGAAAAGAAAGTGAAAAGGCGAGATGGGAGAAGCAAGCGAGGGAAGGAGAGGCTGAAAAAAAAGGGGAAATTTTTGCAACAAAGTGCAAACAAGCAACTGGCATGGCATGAGCAGAAGTGAAGGGACGTGGACCAAAGCTTTTCCAAATTGATCTTCACTGAAATTCTTCATTTCCTTTCATGAAAGAAAATGAAATCCCAAATTCAGAGAAGAAGAGTAACAAGCACTCCGGACAGGAGATGTGGTGAAATAAAGGCAAGCAGAACAAAACCGGAAAATTTGGAAATGGAGCAAATACAAGGCAATGGACTGGGCTGAAAGGAGGGGCAGAGAAAAGAACCAGAAGTTGCCCAAATTTTAGGCATTGTATTTTTGAAATGAGAAAAGGAAGTGAAAAGGCAAGACGGGAGAAAAAAGTGAGGGAGGGAGAGGATTTAAAACAATGTGTAAAAATTTGAAGTTAAATCCAAACAAGCAATTGCAAGCATGAGCGGAAGAGCAGGGTTGTGGACCAAAGATTTTCCAAAATGTTCCTCACGGAAATCACAAGATTTCATTTCCTTTCATGATATGAAATCCCTAATTTCTTTTCAAGAAATGAAATGAAATCCCAAATTCAGAGAAGAAGTGTAACAAGCTCTCCGGACAGGAGATAAGGTCAAATGAAAGGCGAGGGGAACAACACCAGAAAATTTGGAAATGGAGCGAATACAAGGCAGTGGATTGAGCTGAAAGGAGGGGCAGAGAAAAGAACCAAAAGTTGCCCAAATTCTAGGGGTGGAATTTTTGAAATCAGAAAAGGAAGTGTAAAAGCGAGACGGGAGAAGGAAGCGAGGAGGGGAGAGGCTGAAAAAAAAGGGAAAATTTTGCAGCGAAGTGCAAACAAGCTAATAGCATGGCATGAGCGGAAGTGCAGGAACATGGACCAAAACTCTCCCAAATTAATCCTCACTGAAATTGCAAGATTTCATTTCCTTCCATGAAATTAAATTCTTCATTTCATTTCATGAAAGGAAATGAAATCCCAAATTCAGAGAAGAAGTGTAACAAGTATTTGGGACAGGAAATATTGTCATATAAAAGGCGAGCGGAACAACACGGGAAAATATGGAAATGGAGTGAATACAAGGCAATGGATTGGGCTGAAAGGAGGGGCAGAGAAAAGAACTGACCTTTGCCTGAATTCTAGGCATTGAATTTTTGAAACCAGAAAAGAAAGTGAAAAGGTGAGACGGGAGAAGAAAGCGAGGGAAGGAGAGGCTGAAAAGAAAAGAGGAAAACTTTGCACTGAAGTGCAAACAAGCAAAAGGCATGGTATGAGTTGAAGTGCAGGGATGTGGACCAAAGCTTTGCCATAATGATCCTCACTGAAATCGCAAGATTAAATTTCCTTTCATGAAATTAAATTCTTCATTTCATTTCATGAAAGGAAATGAAATCCCAAATTCAGAGAAGATGTGTAACAAGCACTCTGCACAGGAGATAAGGTGAAATAAAGAAGAGAGGAAAAAACAGAAAAATGTGGAAATGGAGTGAATACAAGGTAATGGATTGGGATGAATGAGGGGCAGTGCAAAGCAGGAAAAGTTGCCCAAATTCTAGGGCTGAAATTTTTGAAATCAGAAAAGAAATTGTAAAGGTGAGATGGGGGAAGACAACGAGGAAATGAGAGGCTGAAAAGAAAATGGGAACATTTTGCAGCGAAGTGCAAACGAGCAAAAAGCTTGGCATGAGATGAAGTGCAGGGACATGGACCAAACTTTTCCAAATTGATCCCTATTGAAATCGCAAGATTTCATTTCCTGTAATGAAATTCAGGAAATTCAGAGAAGAAGCGTAACAAGCACTCTGGACTGGAGATATGGTCAAATAATAGGTGAGCAGAACAAAACCGGAGAATTTGGAAATGGAGCGAATACAAGGCAATGGATTGGGCTGAAAGGAGGGGCAGAGAAAAGAACAGAAAGTTGCCTGAATTCTAGAGGTTGAATTTTTGAAGCCAGAAAAGGAAGGGAAAAGGCAAGACCGGAGAAGGAAGAGAGGAAACGAAAGGTTGTAAAAAAAAGGGGAATATTTTGCACCAAAGTGAAAACAAGCAAATGGCACGGCATGAGCAGAAGTGAAGGGACATGGACCAAAGCATTACCAAAATGATCCTCACTGAAATAGCAAGATTTAATTTCCTTTCATGAAATTAAATTCTTCATTTCATTTCATGAAAGGAAATGAAATCCCAAATTCAGAGAAGAAGTGTAACAAGCACTCTGGACAGGAGATACGGTCAAATTAACGGCGAACGGAACAAAACCGGAAAATTTGGAAATGGAGCGAATAAAAGGCAATGGATTGGGCTGAATGGAGGGGCAGAGAAAAGAACCAAATATTGCTCAAATTCTAGGGCTTGAATTTTTGAAATCAGAAAAGAAAGAGAAAAGGCAAGATGGGGGAAGAAAGCGAGGGAATGAGAGGATTCTAAAAAATGGGTAAAATTTTGAAATGAATTCCAAATGAGCAAATGGCAAGCATGATCAGAAGCGCAGAGAACTGGACCAAAACTTTTCCAAAATGTTCCTCACGGAAATCACAAGATTTCATTTCCTGTCATGAAATGAAATGAAGAATTTCATTTCATGACAGGAAATGAAATCCCAAATTCAGAGAAGAAGCATAACAAGCACTCCAGACTGAAGATATGGTCAAATAATAGGCGAGCAGAACAAAACCGGAGAATTTGGAAATGGAGCGAATACAAGGCAATGGATTGGGCTGAAAGGAGGGGCAGAGAAAAGAACAGAAAGTTGCCTGAATTCTAGGGGTTGAATTTTTGAAACCAGAAAAGAAAGGGAAAAGGTGAGATGGGAGAAGAAAGCAAGGAAACGAAAGGTTGTAAAAAAAAGGGGAATATTTTGCACCAAAGTGCAAACAAGTAAATGGCACAGCATGAGCAGAAGTGAAGGGACATGGACCAAGGCTTTCCAAAATGATCCTCCCTGAAATAGCAAGATTTAATTTCCTTTCATGAAATGAAATTCTTCATTTCTTTTCATGAAAGGAAATGAAATCCCAAATTCAAGGACAGGAGATATGGTCAAATTAACAGCGAGCGGAACAAATCCGGAAAATTTGGAAATGTAGCGAATACAAGGCAATGTATTCGGCTGAAATGAGGGGCAGAGAAAAGAACTGAAAGTTGCCCAAATTCTAGGCTCTGAATTTTTGAAATCAGAAAAATAAGTGAAAAGGCGGGATGGGGAAGATAGTGTCGGTTTCTACTCCCACTGAAAGTAATGAAAAATTTAATTTCTGAGATTCTTGTTGTCTTGGTTTAAAAGGAGGTATTTGCTAAGGAAGTTGGAAATCTTTAATTCAGAGAATGTTATCTCACTTCCCTCTGTGCTATTATATCTTTGGATCACGGGCTTTCAGGGAAATATATAATGGAAGAGAAATAAGAGTTCTTTACTGGTGTCTCTAATAAGGCAAACAATCAATAACAACATTAGTATCACCAAACAAAATCCAGAAAAACCTGGTGGCAGATGTCCCCGGGCTGCCAAGCACTTTCCCTTTTATTGCAGTTACCGTCACAGCCGGCAGGGGCGCTGTCTAGCTCCTCTCCGGGCAGGGCAGGTGTGATGACTCCCGCGGAGCTGCAGGGGGCGCTGTGGCGTGCGGTCGGGTCTGTGTCATGTGCGTAATGTCGGTCATGCTTGGCAGGGCTGGCATGCAAATGGACGGGCTGAGCCGGGAGCTCAGAGCAGGGAGATGGAGTGGCAGGATGGGCTCACCCGGACTAGCCGGCAAAAAACGTGGCAGGAACTCTGCAGTTGTGGCAGGCGGGGCACAGGGTGGTGTCAACCGGGCCTCCCTTCATGGCAGCTGTAAGGGCAGCCGGGAAATGCGACCTCCAGGAGGGGAAAAGCGGGTTGGAATTCCGTGCCCGTTTCCCAAATGAAAGCTCGCCCACGAGGCAGAGAAAGCAGTGCAGAGCTGAGCTTTTCCCAGTCACAGCCAAAAGCAGGCAGCAGCTTTGTCACTGCTCTCTCCTCCAAATCCAGGGAGCAAGTGTGAGTTACTGATGACCCAATCTCTCCTCCCCTTGCCGCACCCCAACCACAATCCTTTGTCTCTTTTGTAAGAGTAAATGGTCCTTAAATACCCAGTCATTGGTTACCTAACAACCGAATGGGGAAAAAATCCGCCTCCCCTCCCACTTTCAACACTTAGGAATGATAATTTTTCCCTGGCCACACTAAAGGAAAGGACACATATCTTTAGTACTTGTTACTCTCAGGGAGTCTCACTGTTTGCTTTCTCTCTATCTGATAAAATAAAGACAGCCATGAAAAATAACAGTAAAATGTTGGGAGTTGCTATATTACTAATGCATGCAACTTTCAGAAGCTATAGATAAGAGTTGGAAATATCAAACAAGAAAAAAGAGGAAAGAAAAACAAATGTGACTGAAGAATTAAGTGATGGCTATTCCTTATCACCTCAGTACATTTCCACACAAAATGCATAAAATCAGGGTCCTCTGGATAAATACAGTATTTAAAATACAAATTTTCAAATGGATGTACAATGCAGTACAATGTAAAAGAATAATGATAACAATTATGGTGATAATAATGATAATAAAATATTCAAGAAGAATGTGATAATTGAATCGGAACTCATATGCTTGCAAACAAAAATAATGAGTATGTAGGAAAAAATCCAGAGAGGCTGAGACAGAAACTGAGTTTCAATTAGAAAGGAACACAAAAGGCACCATGAAATCATTCTATACATATACTATAAATAAGAGGAAAACAAAGAGAAGAATAATTCCATTACCAAGTGTGAGAGAGAGCAAATAATACGTGACACAGAAAAAAAAAGCTGAAGTATTGGATGATTTCCAGTTTATTTAATCTTTACCAAAACATTAAATTGTGACCAGCTACTTGACTTTATTTAGAAGATAGGGACACAATGCAAATCAGAATGGACTGAAAAATAGGCAGTTAGAACAGTCTGAATTTTTAGAGTCTTTTGCTTTTCTGAAGCAATCCCTAAGTCTTTATTGTCATCCCCAATGACTGAAGAAAAGCAAATTTAGGAACTATCTTTAGTAGAAGGGGAAAACTCAGAAATTGTCTTCCTTTTCATCTCTGGAAAGAGTCAGGGTGAAATTATTAAATAATCAAATAAATACCTGAAAATACTAAAGTAGGAGAAAATAATTAAACTTGGTTTGACAAGAATAAATTATGTTTAAATTTTTTGAAGTTGTTTTTTTGACAGAATACAGTGAATATGGGAAGAAATCCTGTTTGGATATTTAGAATGTGCAATGTTTTTTCTGTTATTCAAATGGCTTGGCTCCTAAAAATGCTAAAGAAATACCGGTATAGATGTAACTTACACCAGTGGCATTTTTACAACAAATGGACTGGTTCAGGTACAACAAATTTGAGCAGTAAGTCTCAAAAAGAATTATCAATATGTCTCTGTCAAAATGGGAAAGGATCTCTTGCAGATAGGATTATTGTAGGCCAAGTTCCCCTTAACAATTTCAGCAATTTGGATGTCAGAGTGACATTTTCGCAGGAAACTGCAAAGATCAAGACTTGCAAGCTCTTTGGAGAACATGATCATAAATCAAAATGATCTTGGCTAATTGGAGAGAAAGCAAGAAATTGACAAGAGCAAATTAAATGAAAGCATGAGCAAAGATCCACTGTTCAAAGGGAGTATTTAAATGCACTCATACAAAATGAAACCTGTTCAGGAGTACAGAAAAGAATCTAAGGGTTATAATGTCTTTGAAATTAGATATGAGTCAGCTACATGTTTCCATTACAGAATCATTAAATATGCAATGTAGGCCAGAGCTTCAGCAGCAGAAGTATCCTGTGTAGGACATGGAAAATAATTGTTGCCTCCTATGAGTCCTGATGAAACTGGAAATAAGTTGATGCATACTTATTTTTAGGAAAAAGTGAAAAATGCTTTTTAATTGTTTGGCTCTTGAAACAGTGGGGGAAGCCTAAATTAGACTGTTGTGAAATCTCCCTCATTTTTGCAATTTATTGTACTTGAATTCAAGAAAGAAGAAAATAATGGTTTTATTCTACTGTTTGTTTGATCCAGCATGTTGAATCTATTTCTTTTAAACAGGCAGTTGCTCACTGAACTTGAGGCATAAGCTTTCAATGGATACCAAAATGCATGGATATTATAATCTGGTTTTGTCCACTGTGAGATTAACTGGAATACTTTACAGTCTTGCATTTTCTTTAGGCTACTTAGGCCTTGTAGATAAGCACGTAGCCTTCATTTTCCACAAAGCTCTCTTAACATCCCTATGCCCCTTTTTCATAGTTTTGATTATTTTAGAATCATACTTGCTTAGGGAACAAATATTAAGAGCAAATACATATCCTTATATAAACTGGAATAACAGTCTCAATGCAGTTCTTTTTTTTCAGAGCTTCACAAAAGCCAAAATCTTACTAACATTTGCAATTAAGTTGAGTGATTAAATGAAGAAACCCAAGCATAATGAATTTTTTTTGTTGTTTTATACAGTAGCTATTGATGTAAACTATAAGTAAGATTTGAATGGTGGTGTATAATAAAAGTTTGAGTCCTCCTAGCTGTACACCTTTGGCCCAATTCATCAGGGTTATGTATAATATTAAAAAAGATGCAGTGCTGTACAAATGCAACCTTTCATGACAGAAGAATTTTCCTCTTCCAATGATTTAATCAGTAGTTCAGCTGTGTGGCTAGTGCACATTAGTAAAAAGAGGTTTGGCTTTATTTTTTTTCTTTTACCTTTTTATTTTTAGAAGTTAGTGAACATTTGCAATATTGAAGTGTTCTGCTAGAAGGGATCCTCAAGTAACACCTTAATTATAGTACAAATTGCAGAATAAGCAATCATTATTCAAACATTCCATTACTAAGTATATTACTGTGAGCTCACAGGTGCAGTAATGTTTGCATCTCTTCAGTTACAGTCTGTATTTACAGTGATATAGAACTCTGAAGGACAGAGATACTATTAATTCTCCTACAAAACATGTAATGTGACTCATATATATTATTGGGGTTTTTGTTAGAAATTCCAAAAGTATACCCGGGCATATTAAAAAGTCTTATGTTCTTTTAATTAAGAGGTTTAAAACTTTTTTTAAAAAGCTCAATCTGGACTTTAATCTCTAAATATAAATTTTTACTTCATAGTAAAGCAAGAGATTTAATGATTTTGAATTAAAAGAAAAGTCAGAGAAAAGTATTAAATGACAAAGATTTTTTAATACAAAGATACACATCTAATTTTTAAAATGTGACAATAAATCACTTTGGCCCTTTAGTTAAGACCAGTTTACTTATTTTTATACTACTGTTCCACAAACAGAGACAAATATGCCAGGACTATTACATACTGAATGTCATGGTCAAATGAGAGAGTGAGGTAACTCATCTTCAGGGGACAAAAGGTAGTATCTAGACAATGAAATCCAGGTGATGACATACATTTTTTCTATACTCCAAAAGCAATCTCTACTACAGCCTGCATTTGCAGTCAAAGTAATAGGCCTTGCCACATTTCTTTGTGTGGTTAATAGCATGCTCTTAGGAAAGATGTTTTCATAAAAGTTATATGTTATTAATTAATCATTGAAATATACTGCTACTTTCATCTGCAATATTCCAAGTTATTTAATTATTAGCTAGTTGGGAAATATCAATGCATCCATTTAAATTCAAACTGCTATTTATCTAGCATACAATCATAACTGTATCCAGTCTAAATTAAAAATTCATCGAAATGCACTGAAGACACTTTATTTAAAGTGTTACCAAATATGTTTCAGGAAGTAAAGCTGTGTAATTACTTAAGGGATCATATTTATAGCACTGGAGTATCCCAAGCATTAAATGGCTTTTGTAGTTGATTAAATGTTGAAGTGATGCTGAGGTAGAACTGCCAACGCTGCCAATGCGCAACCCATACATTTTTCTCCCAGTCTGTGAAATGCTGTGCTGGCTTCCTTTAGGACTGTCCAATACTATCCCTTGAAACAGCAATGAATGATGTAAATTGCAGTTTACTTGCAATGTGCGGAGGATTCAGAAAGGAGGATGAGAGATTAGGTAGCATATAATGGAAAGTTAGAAATCAGGAGAAAATATCATCATGGAGGTGGAGGTTTGATGTACAATGTTAGAAAGAGATAGCTAAGGATGAAAGAAGGTAGAGGAGAAAAGGGCAGGGAACAGAAAAACAAAGAAGACTTTATTTTATCTTGAAAATATTGTCTAGATACCTGGCAAGAGGGTAGTGAGAAATAAGAAAAGACTATTTAAAAGAAACTTTATAAGCTCTGTAAAGACTGCAAATCAGTTGGAGGTCATTCCGTCTTTATATAGTCATGAGCTAACTAATGGGGTTTTTGCATGATCACAATGCAGTCTAGGTGTCATCCTCATCAAGAACAGGATTCTGCCTCCCACAGACAGTGCAGCTGAATAGAATGCTATTGGGCAACTCAGCGATAGGAATGTGTATGGGCAAGAAAAAGAGAAAGACTTAACGGACAACATACAAAATCTCCAAATCAATTATTAGTGGTCAGTAGCGACCACTGATTAGACAACACTACCAGGACTGCTGTGGTATGTTCCTTGCCATCTACACAAAAGTTGTGAGTGAACAGTGTTTTTCTTATACATTGGTTCACCTAGTCCATACACAGTCTGTTTATTCAGATTTTGCACACAGAAAAAAAGGAAAGATATCTTGAGACAAAATAAAAAAGTGTGGTTTTTTAATGTCTGCTTCATATTAAGAGCTCCCTCCTGTCTCTTCTAACACTTTATTTGGAAACAACTTATCTATGTATAGGATTATGATATTTTCAAATGTCCTTTGGGAGAAAAGGCAAATAGACTGCATGAAAATGAAGAATACAGGAATATTATAAAAAAATTAGAAAGTGGTTCAAAGGTTCTCATTTACAATGGAGGAAATTACATATGCAAATACATTATTATCACAGAGATAGTTAACAAACAAATGACTAGGAAAAAACCATTGTGTCTCCTAATTCATCATTGTTTAGAAGACACCTGTGAGTTCTATCTGAAAAATGACAATGCTGAAAAATGCAGATGGCTGAATTTTGCCTTCTCTCAGTTACTTCTCGTACACGTTAATTACACAGGGGAGGGGGCAAGAATGTTGCCTGTAAGAAGACAATATTATTTGAATACCTATAACACAATTTACATACAATTTAAATATTTTTGTTAAACTGCTAAATAAAAGAATGAAAGACATTTTTGCCTCTTACACTTCTTAGATGATTTGTCTGTTCCTCAAAGCCATATGAACTGCTAGAGATCTAAAAGATTTGTCATGGAAAATTTGAGCAGTTGTACACTTTTGTTGCACTGTTTCTTTAATGCTTCATGATACGGTGGCACCTGAAAATCATGACAGGTACTCAGAAAAAAATTATTCTGTATACATAAATGATTTTCAAAAGAACATTTTTTGCTTTTACTTTTTAAGCCAAATGTTGCTGGTATCATTTCACATTTCAGCTAAAACAGTTTCATTGTTCCCTACAATCTCAATTCAGAGATTGACTTTTTCACACAGCCAGCTCTGGGTTAACAGGAGAATTCCTTGAGTTTTAACTAGTGGACTGCAGGTGTCCCATGAAGGGTCTGTAGGAATGTTAAGACAGCCAAAATCCATCCATCCTCCTGTAAAACTTAATCTTTAAGAAAGACTGAAAGTATGATGCTGTTACCACCTGTCCTGTTGTTAAAGAAAAAATTTTAATACAAGAAATGGGTTGAGTCTATTGGCTTTTAACTTCAACGAGCCATTCAAAACTGGGAAGAGAAGGGCAGAAAATAAAACTTCTGATAAAATCTCACAAAGTAAAATTAGTTTTATAGTCTGTTCTATTTTTTGCTTTGTACTTCAACAAAATATCACAGGCCTTGCTTGGGTAGCCAGGATGGAGGGGAATATCTGCTGAGAACCATAGGTACTAAACTCGTCTCAGTGTGATATTTGTAATTTGTTTTCACATGTGTTCAGTATATCCACAGGTTTGGAGGTTTTGTTTGGTATGTTTTTTGTTTTGTTTTGGTTTGGGGTTTTTTTAAAGAGAAGAAAAGAAAGAAAGAAAGAAAAACATTTACAAGAAAAACAGTACCCTATTTCAGGAATAATGTTTGCTAGCAAACAAGTACAATATGTGCTCTAAAACAGTTTAATCTAATACAATATAAACTGAATTGCTTCTTGAATTGCCACCTTCCAAAAGAAACAAGTAATAGTTCAGGGGATGAAAATTACTGATCGATTCTGCTGATTATATACATTTATTGTATGTTGTGCTATAAATGTACCACACATGGAATAAGCCAACTCTTTCATTCTACAAAAAAAAACCCCCAAAACCCTCAACAAAGCCAACACACCACACATCAATTTTTTCTAGTACACTGGGAACATATTTTTCATAGAAATAAACACATTTTGCTACCTTTTCTTTTTCTCCTTTATTTTGATAAAATAAAAGGTACATAGCAGGGTGTCTTGTAACAAACTGTCTCTTGAAATTGCAACAGGACACTATATATGCCTCATGGCCATTTAATTTAATGGGATTTTTATTAGGGTACACACACTGGGTTATTTAAACCACAGGGGTCTTTACAAGTAAAAGCACAATTTGAACATTGAAAAAAACCAATCACACTTATTTTATTTTATTTTAAAAATTAAATATATTGAATTTTGATTCATCTTTTTAAATTGTGTTTTTCTAAGCATTTGATGAAATTTCACTTCTGGTGCAGTATAAAATATAATTCAGTTCTTTTATTGTCATTACATAGTAGTACAATTGCTTTGAGAATCTCAAAAGACTTTACAGCTAAAAGGTATTATCTTTGCACATGAAGCCTGTAAGTAAAATTTACATCCCAAAAATTCTCTTTGTTATCCTACTTGAGGGAGCATTTGTATTTACTTCATATTTTCACATTCTAATATTTGCACACATGGAGGCAGGAAAATGGCTGTACATGGACGACCACAAAAATCTGAATATCTATCATGACAGTCTCTAGACTTCTGAATTTACTTTATTTGACTGCTGTTCCAGTTAATTGGTGATAGTTATAATTTACAAATGCTCTATATTATTAACAAGATTAACTCATATTGTGATGATAAGTTTTGTATTTAAGTCCATTAATAATTTCATTTCTTTCTGAAACTACTTCATTAAGGTTTTCTAAAGTGAAACATCAAAAACTACAACACAAAAATCTGGGGCTGTAGTAGATTACAAAGTAAAAAAACCTCTCACAAGAACAAGAATGTTTTATTGATAAATGTTTCATGTAGTTAGAGATCATTTGAAGTTCAAAAAATCTTGTTGTACTTATATGAACTGAACTTTTAGGTATTTTGCATACTGTAAAGCACAGTTTCAACAAACTGCTGTTTGTAAGAAATAACCAATAAGAAGTAAAAAAATAGTAGTACCAGCATCTATAGAATAGTTAAAAATTTTCCAGCCAAGAACATGGAACAAATGGATGTCAACAAGGTAGTAGCAGTACAATTATTTTTTTAGCTCAAGGGAAAATTGTCTAAGAAGCTACACAGCAAAAATGTATGTTAAAAACCATTATCAACATTACATGGTCAAGCATTCAAGACTGTTAGAATTTCATGGTGCCACAAGTGAAATGTTACTCTGTTTGGGAAAATCAGTACCAAATACCCAGCCTGCATTAACCAATATGGAAAGCTTCCGGTGTTAATCAGTACTTGACCTAGGTCAGTCATATTGCCTCCACAAACAAAAGGAATGAACAATTCCCTTCCTAATGGACTATGAAAATATCAAATACTAATAGTCACCAAATGTGAAATAAAATTACTATTGAATCACACAGCTTAGTGCAAAAAAAAAAAAAGGATGACCATTCTTTTGTGAACTATCCGCATCTATGAACCATTCTGAACCACCCTATGGTGTTTCTACTATGCATCTATTTAAAATATTTTTTTCTCTATGATTCTGTGATTCTGTGTGATTAGTAGAGAGATTTGCTCTTCATACTGAACATGTAAATTCAAACACTTAAAATGGTATTTATGCATGAGCTATAGTAGTTGCTTTGTCATCTCCCTGTTTCAAAAATAGAAGTAATTTAGCAAAACAAGGACCAGTTAGATGTTTCAGAGGCAGGTTACCACTCCTCTCTGCACACAATGAATAATCAGCTACAAATATTCAAAATGAATGATTTACTAATAATAGATGAATTTCAAACTGTTGGCTGACATTGCAAGAACTCACAAATAGCAATTAATAATTTTATTAAAATTGAACTAGAAATCTTTATTCATTAAAACATTTATGATGAGAAAAAGGGCTAAATTGACAATGAGTAGTGGGCATGCCTCTGAGCTCACTTTTATAGGATTAATTCTACTGATTTTGATTAAGTCAGTAGGTTTGTTTGTTGGTTGTTTCTAATTCACACCAGTCTAACTGAATAGAGAAGAACAGTAATTTTTAAAGGCAAAATTAAAAAATTCTGTTTAAAATATCATGAAGAATCTGTGTGTAAAGGCTACATATCACAGAAAAGAGCTCAGTAATAAACACAAGTAAGAGTCAAACATTACATTATTAATTAATGATATTACCTTGAAATGAAGATATGTCATTCCAAGATAAATTACATAATTCAAATGGTTTTGTTTCAAGTTCTGTGACTTAGTTTACGGAAGTGACAAACTGGTGTGCAGCCTTATTTGATTTCAGAAGGTGTGACACTGGAGACTGAATAGCAGTGTTGCTACTGAACCATAAGAGGGAAGATGATGTCTTGCTTCTCAGTCTATTTTACTTTCCTATATTTCTTAAAACCACAGAAGACAGGATTTGTTCTGTACAATTTATTCTGTATTGTACCAGTAAAGCAAGCATCATTCTGGGATCATCATAGACTAGTGGGATGTGTGGAAACCATTCTTACAGCATGGTTTCCTTTTGAAGATATAAGTGTACAAGAATTATGTGACTCTTTTCTGTTTTGAAAAAAAGCCAGGGCCTTGGCTGATTCTAGAATGTGAAAACTAACAAGGTCACTCAGAGCCACACTGTCCACTCTTACTGATCTATGCTTCATTCACTGAAAATGTAATCCATCATTATGTCACGATGTCCAAATTTAAGTCTCTCAAACCAATGTAAATAACAGGAAGTTATCAAGAGGAAATTAAAAACTATAGAGCACACTGAAAAAGGAATTTACAACGGTAATTGAACAACTAATCACAAGCCACTGGGAGAAGAGAGAATCTGTTACTGTCAGTAAATCTGAGAAGTTTATGACTCATGCTTAAGTTTATAATTGGGCATTGTAAAATACATAAGGAGGAAAATAATTGTAATTATATATCTTAATGCAAACAAGCATCAAACCACTGGATATTACAGGTACAGATAGAAAATACTATAGATGAAATTATCTTCTTTTCCACAAGTTACCACTTTGACTGTTCTTTGATGCTGCCAATCTTACACAATCACAAATCATAGCTTTTCCTTCATGATCATGAGCTTGATTTTTAAATTGGGAGATTTTTATTTTGATGTATGTTCTATTCCCTGGTGAGATTTTAACACTTGAACACATATGAAGAAATCCTGTCCTCTCCCGGAAGAAACAGTAAATTACCTCAGTGAAAGTTTTTTATACACAGAGCAGGAGCTGAGAAAAAACTTGGTATTAGTGAAAATACAATTGTCAAAGCCAAAAATCTGCTTTTAGCCAGCAACATTCTTGTTTTATACAAGGGCTACAACTTACAAACTGTAAAATCCTCACTTCTTCATTTTCATCATTTGATTAAAAAAAAGAAAAAAGAAAAAAAAAAGACGATATTCAGTCTTTCGTCATTCCTCCTCAAAAGGCTTATGTCAGACAGAATAATGTTAGTTCCAAGAAATCTAGAAATATATTTTCATTGTACATCTATAGGAAAGGAATGATATTAAAGAAATAATCATACTATAAGAAATCCAGAATGCTAGCAGATAAAAGTTATCTGAAACATTGTGTGATCACCTCTTCAGATCAGAAAATCCTGACTGGGACTATTGCATTTAGCTATATTTAATTCAGTGTAAAAAAATCAGTGAGGTTTAAAAGCTTCATACAGAGACTCTAATTGAATTTAGGTGAAGCAAATCTAATGTGTGTTTGGCATATCTGAATTACCCTCCCTAAAAGAAGCATTTTACTTCTTCCTATGGTTTATGAGCAAGGATTCTGCTCACAGACTGTAACCTGCGCTAAACAAGTGTATTGATGGGTAGACATGTGAGTTAGAAGTACTGTTCTACTCAAAACCACTCATTCACCACTGGCAAACACCCACAACCAGCCCTTAAGGTACAGAGCTGTAACTTGAAGTGATGCGGTGTAGAAGGCCACATAATCTGAGCCCTGTACCAATCACAGCTGATCCTTCTCTCTCCATGAGCAATCCTGTTACATTTGAGCTCCAGAGTACAAATATGAAGCATGTAAAGTGGGAGAAACCATGTGCACAGCCTCCTCTATTCTATGGAACATGCAAACCAAAAGGTTTTTTTAAAAAGATACTTATATGCAATACTGAGAAAATACTCGCTTCTCCCTTTCTCAGAATATAATTAAATGCATGCTCATATGATGCAACACATTTTCTATTTAAAAGTTATGTACTAAATTTTAAGGTAAAATAAGAACATAGCAATACAATTAACAGAATTTTCTTTATTTTGTCAGTAACACATGTAGCACATCAGTACACCAAATAGATAGGTAGGTAGGTAACTAGACAAATAGGTAGATAATAAATAGACAGAAAAACAGATAGATAGGTGGGTAGAGACAACTTTCACTAGACCACGTTGCTCAAAGAACCATCCAACCTGGCCTTAAAGATTTCCAGGGATGGGGCATCCACAGCTTCTCTGGGCAACATGTTCCAGTGTATCCCCATACTCATAATAAAGCATTTCTTCTTAATATCTAATCTAAAAATATCCTCATTCTGTTCAAAGCCTTTATTCCTTGTGCTTACATTATGTGAAATTGCAAAAAATCCCTTATTGGCTCTCTCATAAGCCTCCTGTAGGTACTGGAAGGCTGCTCTGGGGTCTCCTCAGAGCCTGCTCCTCAGGCTGAGCAAGTAAAACTCTCTCAGCCTGCCTTTATAGATGTGTTCCAGCCCTCTGACCATCTTCATGGCCCTCCTCTGGACTCACTCCACCAGGTCCACATACTTTTTATGTTGGGGGCCCAGAGTTGGATGCAGTACTGCAGGTAGGACATCAGGTAAGTGGTGGTGGGGGGGAATCTCTTCCCTTGATATCCCACCCACGCTTCTTTTGATGCAGCCCAGGACACATTTGGGCTTTCTGGGCTGCCGGTGCACATTAGTGAGTCCTGTTGAACTTCTTGTTAACTAACTGCTGCAAGTCCTTCTTCTTCGGGCTGCTCTCAATCCACTCTCTGCCCAGCCTTTTTTTGTGCTTGGGATTTCCTTGACCCAGGTGCAGGACCTTGCACTTGGTTTTGCTGAACTCTGTGACGTTTGAGCAGAGCCACCTCTCAAGCCTATGAAGGTCCTTCTAGATGGCATCCCTTGTCTCCAGCATGTCAATGGCACCCACACAGCTCCAAGTCTTCAGCAAAGCTGCTGAGGGTGCACTCAATCCCACCATCTACATCTCCCATCAAGACATTAAATAGCAATATCCCCCATCTCAACCCCAAAAGATCACCACTCTCCACTGGTCTCCACTCAGATATCAAGCCACTGAGAGGAAATCTTTGAGTGCAGCAATCCAATCCCTTTTCCATCAAGTGGTCTATCCATCAAATCCATGTTGCTCCACTTTAGAGACAAGGATGTGTCAAATGCTTTGCGCAAGTCCAGGCAGATGGCGTCAGTTACCCTTATCCACCAACACTGTAAACCTTTTGAACATCAAGCTAATTAGTGCTTTTCTCAGTCTTCACTGTTAGCAAGTATAGATCTGCCAGACACTGGGGTAATACTGTTTTTAGTTTTTCTTGTTCTGTTGCTTGAGTCTCTACAAAAAGTTGTTTGACTGCGCAAGTGCTATTAGTTGCCATGACAGTATTCATGATATTGATAAAACAGCAGTTAGTTTGAAATCTCCTGTTCCCACAAGGTGTTTGGTACCCATTATAAAACATGCAAAGACAGAGTCTGTCTTTCATGGTTCAGATCTCCAGAAAAAAATCAGATGCAGAGCCACAAATTATTCTTAACAAGCCTGGTTACTGTCTTTAATTCTGTAGGGCAAAGCCTTTTTGTAATTCTTTGATTATGTGATTCTTCACATAAGCAATAGTGAGAAACCTGATTTCTTGATGGGGAAGAAACACAGGGAAAGACAGAAAGATTGAACTCTTGGACCAATGGGCCTTACCACATGAGGAACTGAAGGGCTCTGATTTTACGGTCAGTTCTGCTTTGAGGAGGTCAGCATAGACAAGCGCCAGACATCTCCTCCAACTTAAAATATTCTGTGATTCAATAACTCAGTGGATGGATTCCTTCAAAAATTTTTCACGGTCTTCTTTCAGTCAGATTTAGAGGGTTTTTTCAGAGAATAGGGCAGACTACTGCCAAACTATCTCATGGAGAGGCTTCCCATGGATATGAACACAGGTAGAGAAAAGATTTGTTCTTAAGAATGCAAAGGGCAATGACAGGAAAAATTGTCACCTAATGACACATGTTGTGGTACAGTTCATAAAATGATTTCACCCATTTAAAAATCTGAAACACTCAAAATTCTTTTAGTGCTTAACTCTATCAGCTGGAATTATTGCACAAAGACCATATGTAGGCAGAAGTGAAAAAAACAGCACAAGGTCAAGCAGATACTTCCATTTTCCTTAATTAGTTACAAATATTATGCTATGGAACGAGGGTAGCTGTGTAACTACTAAATTAAGTGATAAGATAAATAAGTAGTATATGAACTATGAGGCTATTATTAATTCAGTAGTGAATGTGTTGCAGAGTATTCTCTTTGTGCTTTGTTCTGTTTTGTTTTGGTATGAGGAAAAAGCATAAATGACTGAACTAGCAATACCTATTTCTATAAAAATATGCATCATTTAGAACACAACTAATTTAGATAACAAAATGCATTTGCAAGTCTCTTTTTAAATATGTGTTTTGTGCTTCTTTGTATAAGCTGTGGGAGACATAGAATTTGACATAATTAAAACTATAAATAGTAAGACTTGCTTCTTAAAAGCACTGAAGTTTTTAATTCAAGGGCTATTTTCTTTAATTTTCACTCATTTGTTGACTAGACAGAAGAACCTTTAACATTTATCTTGCTTTTAGATCTTATATAATTTATTGCAAAAATGCCTGTGGAAAGACAGAACCAAGAACTGCTATGACTAATCCCCAAAAGATATTTTAGTTGTTCCTGATTTTTGGCCTTTTTGCCTGTTGACATTTACTGTTCCCTTTTAGAGCCATTAGGAAACTGCAACACATAGCTTCTGGTACAGTGAAAGTCCCCTGTGACAGGAGACCAGGACAAATCTGAAAATTCTTTGGTGTAAATGAGCAGATCTTGGAATCCACAGACTGTTAAAATTTAGGCAATGACAACTAGGACCTTTTTGGATCATCAGCTTTCCCCTTATACCAGAAGAATAGCACATTAACACCCTAAAGATATGTTTACTTCTAAAATTAGGCAAGATGGAGAAAACTGAATTATCAAATAATGCAAATTAATGTAAACCGAGATGTAAATCAAAAGTAGCTTTTATTTATTTAACATGTACTAAAATTAATTGGAATTAGACATCTAAAAACTGCTGTGACCTGAATTAAACTACATAGAACTAAAATCCCTGTCTCCAGATCACCAGCTGATAAAATTGCACTTCTGAGAACACAGAGAGTTCAGCAGAGACCCTATGTCCTGGAGTTAGTCTCTAAGTCAAACAGCAAAGTTATTGTGATTCTGTTTCTCAAGCTTGATCCAAGCTTTGCTCCTCTTTCAGCTCCATAGAAGGTGTCTGAAGAATAAACAATAGAGTCTTTCAGAATGAAGAATGGTTTTGTAATCAAGAAAGTATGCTGGGACTAGTTCCCAGACCTGCCACCATAGCCTCCGTGTCTGACCTTTATCTCTCTATTATTCAGTTCCTTATCAGCAAAATAAGACAGTAATACTTCTGTTCTCCCATTCTTTGTCTGACTTGGTTCCCTGAAGTGTCTGATCATCAGAATAGGCAACTGACTCCATTTGAGTATCTTTCTGGCCCTTCCATATCTACATTTTAATCCCAGCTGAGCTGAAAGAGGTTCTTTTAATACAAGCAATTAAAAAAAAAAAAAAGCAAACAAAAACCTGAGTGTTTTTTGGGAATAGTATAATATCTGAAACTAACAATGTAATTCTGAAATGCTTTCATGATAAAACCACTGGATAAAATGTCCACACTGGAACAAAAAGAAGTGCTGGGAGAAGGGGGAAGTGGTGGATAAAATTGTGGCAAAATATTTTGCTGAATATCTAGGCCAACAACCTAATTAGTTGAAATAATTTATATCAAAGAACCATATTTTTCTCAGTATATGAACATGTGAGATCCTGTATCCTTTTAGATAGGAAAGTATCCAATATCCTGGATGCTTCTCCTACATAGCAATTTAGGCAGATTACCCCACTTCCACTGACAAACTGCCTTAAACTAATTCAAATTAAATGCAACAGTAACATGTATGCAGATTAATTGATGTACAAAAGACCTTATTAAATATATAAAAATTTAACAAAGTACTTTGATCAAGACTATCTGGAAAGGAATACGAAGGGGAACTACACTGAACATCTTCAAGGCAGCATGAAGACTGATTGAAACACAAAAAGATTCCTGGACCATTTCCCAGAAAGATACCAAAATAATTCCCAAAACCATACCTGTCATGGGGAACATTGAGTACCAATACAGCTGTTGGATAAAAACAAAACTAATCAAGCATGTATCATCACAAAGGGCAATTTTATGATCCAGAAAGGAGAGGATTTAACTAGCTTGCTCAAGAAGGAGCTAGTAGAAATTGTGAGAAATAGTGACATTCAGTACTTTTTGTCCACAAGCTGCTCCAATTTAACAAAATAAGCAAAACTCTCTCTAAACAAAGCAATATAAAAAGACAGTATTTTCTAAATACAATGTGATGTAATTGAGATGGTTAGTAGTAACTCTTTCCAATGTTCAAAAACCATCGCAGTAGTAGATTGATTAGGACACTATTTCAGAAGCTTAAATCCCCAAAATATTTTCTGAAATAAATATATTTGGACACCAGTTATGTAAGATGTGAGGCAATTTTAAAAAATATTATAATGTACAGGTCAAGAGAGTAATGAAGATATTTGCAGATCTGAAAACTGGATGAAGAAAAACGAGTGAAATTTAGCTCATCAATAAATAAGGCGTAGAATTAAATAAATTATACAAACATGTCCTCCTAAGGCTCACTTTAGGAGAAAGAAGTGTCAGTGCTATAAAAAATGAACAAAACAGCTTTGCGCAATCAGTAGGTAGCAATGACTGTGAACACAGATTCTAGAATACTTAGGGGCTTTGCTAATGAACCTACTGAACCACTAACAATTGTTTAAGCCATAGAGAATTAGAAAGCACTAGAAAAAGCAAACCTAACAGTGATCATAAGGTGGGTAGAATAATAACATAAATGTCATCTTACAAGCCTTCCATATTCTTGTTCCTCTGTGGAGCTAACAGATCTATGACAATTTACCCCTAAGTGAACATTAAGAAGACTGCAGTCATGGTACTTGTGTAACAGGAGGGTCATAAAATGAGTGGATGAAAGAAATGCAACACATTGCATACATACTCGTGTTGGTTTTAGGTAGCATCAACTAAAAAAACAATATGAAATAACAACATTCTATGAAGGAACAATCTAGAAACAAAAACTGATGAAAGAACTTCAAGTGATAGTGAACAGTAAATTAGGTATGTGTTTATAAATTAAATTTGCAACAAAGAAAGGTAAATGTTATTTGGGAACTCTTTGAAGAGAGGTATGGGTTAAAAACCCTCTGAATGTCTGGGCCCAGAGAGTGGTAGTGAATGGTACTACATCCAGTTGATGTCCAGTCACTGGTGGTGTTCCCCAGGGCTCAGTGCAGGACCCGGTCCTGTTTAATCTTATGGATTAAAGATCTAATGGATCTTTATTCATAATCTGGATGAGGGGACGAAGAGCACCCTTAGTAAGTTGGGCAGGAGCGTTTATCTGCCGGGAGGTAGGAAGGTTCTGCAGAGGGACTGATTGCATCAAGGGGCTGAGGCCAATGGTATGGAGTGCTGGATCCTGCACTTGGGTCACGACAACCCCATGCAGCACTACAGGTTGGAGAGCTGCCCAGTCAAAAAGGTGCTGGGGCTGCTGGTTGGCAGCCAGCTGACTCTGAGCCAGTGTGCGCCCAAGGGGCCAAGAAGGCCAATGACATCCTAGCTCGTATCAAGACCGTGGCCAGCAGGACTAGGGACGTGATTGTCATTCAGCCCTGGGGAGGCCACACCTTGAATCCTGTGTCCAGTTCTGTGCCCCTCACTACAAGAAAGACATTGAAGTGTTGGAGTGAGCCCAGAGAAGGACAATGGAGCTCGTGAAGGATTGAAAGAGTGAGTCCTACGAGGAGTTGGCTGAGGGAGGTGCAGGTGCTCTACCTGGAGGAATGGAGACTCAGGGGAGACCTTATCATTCTCTACAATTACCTGAAAGAAGGTAGTAGCCATGAGGGGTTCAGTCTCTTCTCTCAGGAAACCAGCAACAGAGCAATAAGAAATGGCATCAAGCAGGGTCAGGGGAGGTTCAGGCTGGCCAAGCGGAAGAATTTCTTTATGGAAAAAGTTGTCAAACATGGAAACAGACTGAGCAGAGAAGTAGGGGGGTCACCATCCCTGTTCAAGAAATGACTGGTTCTGACACATACTTGCTGTAGTTTAGTTGACAAGGGGGTGTTTGGTCAACAGTGGGACTTGATGATTTTGGAGGTATTTTCCAGCCTTCATGATTTTATGGCTCTATGGTACTATGATTCTATATCATGAAAAAGGCATAAAAAATCACTCTTTGAGGTCTGAACGGCAAATTGCACCTAAAATACTGTAGAGAGACTGTGGTGCTCCCTTCTTAGGAGTGAATAGATAAGTTGAAAGGAATTCAGAAAGGAGCAACAAAAGTCATGCTGCTGCTGCAGCAATTCTCATCTTATTAAAGTGCCAATATGCTTGTATATAAAAGGAACAGCTTCTAAATAATGAAAGAGTATAACTATCAGACAAGACCAGACATTACCAGGATGAAAGGCTTTATAGATGGGTCAGCAAGATGAACTTCAAAATTTGCCTTCTGAACAGGAGGTGTATTTGTTTATGTCTAGAAAAGAGACAGAAGTCCACATAACAGACCACTTGAACTATACCAGAGGAAAAAATTTTTTAAAAAATTTTTAAAAATGCTTTGAAGCCATTTATGACATGGCAAAAGGAAAATAACACGTATTTTATGTGTAAGTATCCCTTTTTCTTCTTTATGAGAAGGGTACTATTAAGATACAATATAAATGTACAATGTACAATATAAAGTACAGTATGCAATGTAGTAATAAAGAATAATGAAGTTTGCCTTGTTTATGCAATATTTCTTTTCACTGAGTCACAACCAAAAAACTAAACCTCCTTTTGCTTTAAACAAAGCTCATAAGGAGCAAAGTCCCATTCTGTTGTTATTGTCAAATACATGTATTTTAAATCTTAGGCAATCATTTTGTTACTTTTTGGAATCTATAATGAAGACAGCACTTTATAAATTTATAGCAAGAGCTAGTAACAGCAGGAGCCACTGTGTACTTTGGTAAACATATTAAGAAGAAAGTAGAAAAAAACAGAATAAATAATAATAAGAGTGGATAGCACATTTACCTAAGATTTCCTGGAATTAAGAAATGGGGGAAAGTGTAAGGAAATACCTAATGTTTCAAATGGTCTTTTAAAAAGTTACAACAGAAATATTCACAATTTTTTTTAAAAATGTGACTATAAGGAAGACAGTCAGATAACTATTGACAAACAAAGGTGAAAGGAGGATGAGAAACAAGCCAAGTAGAATATAATTAAAAAGCTGTATTAAGCAGAGATAGCTTAGATAATATCAAGAGAGAGTCAATGAATAACAAAAGGCAGAGATAACTGGCCAGACAAAATGCAGCTGCAAAATTGCTGCATCATCTGAACCTGCACTGTAGAAGGAAAAGAGTTTTGAAAAGATGGCATACAAAACTACCAGTTTAAAACTTGAGCAAAATTATTGAGAACTAATTGATAAATGCCTACTTGATCTCTAATATTTGCTCTGAGAAAAACAAAAATTTATTTATCTCATATACAGCATGATAGGTGTTTTGCTAAAAGAAAAAAAAAAGGCAATTTGAGAGAGAAAATGAAAGGCAACCATAATAAAAGTTCCCAGAGGTAGAATAAAAGGAAACCCTCATTAATTTTATTTTTCCTGAAATACAAGATTTTTTCCAATACTTAATATCACAATATCTTATAATTGGAGAACTCTGCTGCAATAATGTTTTTGCTCCTTTTCCTAAACCTAGTGGATTTCAGTTTGCTTGGTTTCAAATCAAACTGGATGTGTGCTATAGAAAAATTAGTGCTAATGAATTCCTGGGCTGAATTCACCATCTCTGAATTTTTAGCACATTTTAAGAAAAGATCAACGTGCATTAATCAGGCAGCATAGCAGTATTTCATTACTCCGAGATTTTTCTTTGCAAAAGGCCAGCAAATTCAAATAACAATTGGAAGGCTCAGAGATATTTCACACATTAGGAGTCCCTGCTTGTTGATAACTGAAGATAAACCAAAATGCTTGGCTCTCTTTTCATTGTTATTACACTTGTTCACAAAGTGATCTGTCTTCAAGTTTCTTAACATGTGGCTTGATTTCATGAAGGCACACATTCCTCTGAAGCACTTACATTTCTGCAATCGATGCTCTATTTTCTCTAAGTGACCATTAACTTTTACCAGCATTACTGCAAGCTACAGAAACTTCTTGCAGATACTTTAGTTGTAGAACCAACAGAATTTGTAAATAGGGCTCACTTCCCTCTCATCATGCATGCATAATTCAAATTTACCTTTGGAAAAAGAGACAAAAGCAAAACTGGATGCTCATAGGTAAACAACCTTTTCATGCAGCAGGAATGAACGTGTGACAGGAGGGAGCAGTCAGGAAATAATTTTCCTGCTGTCTTCCCTTGTCCCATCTTTCTTGCAACAGCTATTGTCCAAGGCTCCCATTCTGAACATTATCAGTAGCTGTCATGTCAGGGTAGAGTTGCCCAATTTTACATTGAACTAGCACGGTCCTTGCTAAAGATGTGGGTTTCAAGCAGCACTCTTTCTACTAGACCATTAGTCATTTTTCAGTGCAGGTGGGTGGAAAATACTTTCTTACTGCCTAAGATTTCATTTTCCTTTATTCCAAATCAAGATGAAAAATTAAATTATCCAAATTTTAATAATTGTTCAAGCAGAATATATTTCTACTACATAGGCTGTTGGGTTTCATTTTGATCCATTATGATCCATTACATTATTTAAATAACATCCAGTTTTCAAACAACAACAAAAAAATATATTTTTGAACTGAGAATTTACTTTATGATATTCTTCTTGCAAGTTCTTTGTAATGTTCCATGTGTCCCCCAAACTGTTTTATTTGGTACACAACATTTCCCCTACAATGATGAACATTTTTTGTTACCTGTTTTTTAGACCACTGCCCATTTACCTTCATCTGCACTGAGGTAAATGCTGTCTTGGTGTCAGTCTGTAAAGTCATTTTTGAAAGATTTATTTAGTGTGGTTCATTACCATGAAATTTAGTGTGGTTAGTATTGCAAAGATTATGTGCAAATAAGAGCATCTGTAATTCTAATGCTCACAATTTAGCTCTGTTTTTTGCTGTTAACCAGACTTATTAGCATTTTTAACTTAGAATATTATTTGTTGAATAGAAAGCATTGCAACCAATGATCACTGTTGGGTATAATAAAAAATTCCCAGTTTAATAGAATTAGCTGAGTAACTGTGTTCAATTTCCTTGTTGTATAGCTTTGGGTACAAAATTGCCAGAGAATGGAATAATACTCTGCTCCAACAGTACATATCCAGTGTTATTGTATCTGAGTATATGTGACCATATCATAAGTCTTCCAAAACAAATAACTTGAGGAAAAATTTAAGTGCTTGGCTACATAATCACTGGCACGCTTTCTGAGCTCCTGTGTGTAAATACTGACCTGAAAAAATGAATAGTACGTTTTACATTGACTTAAAGATCTAAAATTTATTTTGGGCCCATGGGAACAAGAGACAACTGTGAGAATAAAAATGTTTGCGTTTATAATATCCTTTCTTAAAAGTCAGCAAGATATTTTCTCTTTTTTTTTCTTTTTTTTTTCTATTTTTTTTTTAATGACTGTTGGATTGATAAATGCCAGTTTAGAAATACAGATTTGTTAAGAACTGCTGTTTTCATACTGAGGCACTTATGGTTATTTGCAGAAATAACTCAGCAGTACCTGTCTGAGTGTTTAAAACTGATTAGAGAAAGTTTGAAACCTCCCCAACAGGTGAGGAATATCTGTTATACTGATATCCCTGTAGGCTTGTTAGAGTTTCACCCTGAAATACTGTTTATAAATATTCTTTTACACATGTGGACTGAAGCACAGTAATTGAGTCCTTGTGTGTATAGCAATTAGAAAACCAATGCTAATTTCGGTTATAATCCAGATCCAATTCTCCTGGTACTATTTATGAAATGGAAAAATTTCAATTCTCCATATTGATGTTCAAAATCAAGCCACTACAATAGATAGCTACAGATCACGCAAGAGTAAATTGCAAGCTGATCCTACACCTTGATATTAATTGATATTTAGCTCTGTTGCTTGATTTTTTAATATACCTTAGGAAAAGGATATTGATTTGGACAACAAATTTGCATTTGCAAACAGTTTATGAATTTTAAATTCATATTTCTTTTGAACAGTTCTTATGGTTTTTCTCATATATGGAACTACGGGAATTTTTGATGAATTGCACAAAAAGGGGACCCAAGGATAGAGATTAATCATCTGATGAATGTTATCTCTTTTCGTGGACTCAGGAGGCAATGCTGATGACTACCTAATCCTAGGTATCACACCTCGGGATGGAAACTGTCAGATAAAATGGATCCTGTTTGAAATGTTTAATCTTTTTCCTTGTAAAAATCCTGATCTTTTTTACTAAATTTCTCACAAGAACAATATTTTAAGAACACCAAATTTATGTAAAATATTCATTGCAGTAAAAGGAACAGAAAAAAATATTTCACGGTAGTTCAGTTTGACCTAAAGCCATGTCTTCTTGAGCTACTGCTGTTGCACTCTACTTTCTTCCTGCATTAATTCTTCTGTATAGATTTTTTCATATAAAAATGTATGTATAAAAGAGAAAAATAAATTTAGAATAAAAATCTAAACACTGTTAGAAAAATTTTGAAAGTTTTCAACATTTTCATTTCCTCCTTTCAAAATAATATTTTACAAAAAATTGAGTATTTTATGTAATACATTTTGATTAAATTGAATGTTCAAGTACATCCTTAGAGCAGGCATGAATTTTTACTCATGTTTTACTCACCATGGTTTGTTTGCTGGAAGCTCATTAGTTAAACTCCAGAGAACACAGAGGTATGCTGAACACCTTGCACCCTTAAAGGAACAATTAAATTCTTGAATTTAATTCAGCACTGTGGAATTAGGATTTTTAAATATGTGAAATTTCCCTTGATTGCATACATAAAAATTTGTTTTGCAAGAATTGAAATGGATATAATATAGTTTAGTTTGTTATATTAAATACATTGATTTAAAGAAAAAACTCGAATATTTATGCAGTTCTGGTCTACTCAGCATAAAGGCCAGAACCCAAGATGCAGAAAACAATATAGTATATATTGACAACCTGAATTATATTCTGACAAACTTAGTTGAACTGTGGTTTTGTTCTAGTTAGAAATATATTGGGGGGGGGGGTTTCTATTAATAACACCTCAGAATTGGAACTGGAATGAATTTCTCATTCTACGAGAAGCACACTATTTTACAAGGTAAATATACCTATCCTGCTTTTCCTCTGAGTAAGGAAAGATTAAGTATATTTGAGTCAATTTATTCTTTAATATGCATTGAAATCTGCTATTGTTTTTTCAAAAATTGAAAATACTACTGTTTCATGTTTGTCTATTGTAACATGCCAGTCATGCAAGTAAGTGAGGATACAATTCTGTGTCAGCAGACACAATGCAATTCTTGGAACTACACAGACACTATCCAGGCCCTGAACAGAAAATATGTTATGGGATTTGCATATTGCCATCTGGGGTGAAAGTATTTAAGCTTACTGCTTTTAAGATTCACTGGATTTGTTGAGCTGAAAAATGTTGACTCATATTATATTGACTCTGTTCATCCACCAACCCTCAGCTCTATTGAGACAAGATACTTGACTCAGGTGAGAGTTTAGGAAGTCTTAAGCATGTTGCATTCTCATCTACTATTTCATCTACTATTTTCCATCAAGTTTTTTTTCTTTAACTCATTCTCTTCATTATCTCTCTCTCTTATTTGTTGGTTTGGGTTTTTTTAAGCAGTCTATAACTTTCATGTCAATATTAATAGTTTATTGAAAAACAGAATTTAACACCTTTTCTTCTCCTCCACAGTCCCCTTTACACTGTCTCATGATAAACAAGATAGCTGAACCAGTACAATTAATCACCCCCTCTTCACTCTAATCACAAAACAGAAAAAACTTCCAACCAAAACTTGCTAAAAAGAAAGTGCTTTGCAGAGCACACATGATAAGTCAATCCCTAAGCAATGTCTGGCTAGAGAGAACTTAAAGGTATATTATTGCAAAGCCCAGCATTTTGCTGATACCTCTCTTATTGTTGCACAAACTGGCTCCATCTTGCGTACATCTCCTTTTCCAAGGATACAGCATGGCAGCAGAGTCCATACAGAACCTGGCAAGCAACAGACTGAAAGATGTTAAACTTCGCTTCACCAAGTTAAGAAGTTAAAGCAGGAAGACACAAATTCTTTTGCTTTGCAAATTAACACCTTGCTTATTACAAGTAGACCTCCCTCCAGCCTTTTTCAGCTATAACCCGGTAAGACTTAATTAACCCTTTCTTCTTCATTCACTTATAATCAATCTTTGAGCAAATATTTTAATTTAGATAGACATAGCACTCCTTCCTGTGTATACTTTTGCAGAAATTAATCCATTTGCTCAAGTAACTTTAAAAAAAATTTAAAATTACAGTTAAATCTTCAGTAGTGTGTTAAGTGGAATATATACAAACCAAAAAGGGTTATCGTCTCTTCCAGAGTGGAGCTATTTCAAGGTTTATTCACTTGGCACACCAATATTACCCACTTTTGACCATCTAAAGTCAGTATAGCTCAGCCTACATTACCCCTATTATCTTTCAAGGTTACATTACCAATGAGTCAAATACTTTGTACTTGACGATAGATCGTATTGGCAATCGCAAATGTAGAGGACATTTTATCATGAAAAATCAGCAGTTACAGATTAAGGTAGGTTCTGAGTAAATCTGAGGAATAATAATTTGGAAAATTCCACCCTTTAATTCTGTTAGAAATACTTAAACCTGATGCATCATTTCCATTTTTAATGCGTACATAGCTTTTTTTCTGTCTAATGACTGCAACTTATTTAATATAAAAACTTCTGGCTAGCCACAAAAACATGTATTGAGATTCTTTGCATTTATTGAGGTGGGCTTTTTTTAAGACATCAAGCAATGTTCTTACTTCGTGATTTTGATTTATTGCAATGGCATTGCATTGTAATAGAGTCAAAAAAACCCCCACAAACAAACAACAATTCTAAACTTTTTCCTGTAAAGAAGCAAACCACTTTACACCACTGATAGTTCAGGGAGCTGCAGATACAGTAGAGCACATGCACTGCTAATGCACATTTTTCTGGTGACAACAGGGAAGCTGTACTTCATAAAATATAACCAAATTCAGAAGGATATGGCCAAGGTCACTGAGCACCAAAGGTATTTAAGATAGTTAATACTATGCCCTAAACAGAGTTTGGAAAATATTCATTTATTCCTATGAAAACAAACTTCACAACATACAACCCCTGGTATCACCTATCTTCCTCAGTTGAACCAAGACACTGAAAAATTATGCTAAGTGTACAGCTTCATGTACTGTCATTGTACAAGGAACTGAGCGAGATACAGCCTCTGTTCTTCCCTGTGCAGCCCCTTATGATTCTTTAGTGACAAACACAGCTCATTCTGTCATTTTCCTAGCCCAGGAATGATTTTTCAGACAAAGTTTCCAGATCAAGGGCCAAGATCTCAAAGTCAAGCTTCCCCCCCACTCCTCTCCCGCCACTTCTGTTTAAGATATCAACTCCGAGAGAAAAGATTCTTGTGTGGTAATTAATCTGGAAATTCTGATGATGATAGACAAGATAACACAGAACACAGCTCGTCCATCTGCAACTCCATTGATCGACAATACTGACAAGATAAATGTGTTTCTGTCACTAAGCTAGACAGCATGTTCAGAAGACACATAAGAAGCAGACCTCTTCAGGACATAAATACAAGTTTATTTTTCTGACTACATTCACAGGAAAGGTTTCTTCCTCAAGAGTTGTGATTAGCAGGTGACTATATGCTTTTACTGAAGTAGGACAGTGAGTATTTTGTATTCACACTTTGATAACTCTTCTATTGGTTCACCTGAATACAACAGGGAAAACAGAATTTTGCTAAATGCAAGAAAGACTTCATCATACCCTAGATTTGTTTTCAGTAAAAGAATAATTTTTAAAAAGCTGGCAAAATATCAGTGATAAAAAGTGAGCAAAATCAGTTTAAAAATAAATATTAAAATTGTGAGAATTAAGTTCCTTTCTTGAACATAAAAGATCTAGCTCATAATTTCATGCAATAAATAATTCCTGGTAGAAAGGTATGTTTTTAGTAAGTAAAGTAAATTTTCAGATTTGTTGAAAAGATCTCATTTTTTATTGGGAAAATCATAGTGATGGCTGTTGACTACCTGACTGGAAGACCTGTGAATTTATCTTTTTACATGCAGAAAGACAGAAAAATTGACAAGAGTGTTTTAAACACTTCTAGGATAACAGGGAAGAGGAGGCAAGATGCTCTTTGCCTGTCCCAGCATTCCAGTCAGCACAGTCTGAGAGGTTCACTTAATTTGATCTACTGCCAATTAATAAAAACTTCCAATTCCTGATTGCCTTCGTATTCTCCCCTCAATAGTCAGTTATACAAACACCTAAAGAACACTTTCCCCACTGCCCTGTCCCCAGACTATCTCTCCTATCTCCCCTCCTAGCCTCAGCTTTCTCTACTTTGGTAGTGCACAATGAAGGATGTCTAAGATGTTGTCTAATGGTCTCCTTTTGCTAGTCCTTGTTTCTTCCTCTTTCCCCCCAGTTTCTTACTCCTCTTCCAGCAGGAGCTGTCTGTGGGTGACAGACTTGCAGGGTTGCCTGTGTCTGCCCAAGTTGGGCAACCCACTCATAGGCCACAGTCCTCAGAGCCAAATCTCTGGCAGGGAGCATTTCTCCAGCTGCATCTCCAACCATGGCTCTTCCTACATCTCCTCAGCTTTCTCCTCCACTTTCTCTTGAAATACTCCTGTTTGAATACACACCCTTTTATAAACTAAGCATAATCACAACTTTGATATACTTGAATTGTAAACTCAACCTTTCAGACACCAGGGATAGATTTTATTCAGCATGCACACACACAGAGCACATTGCCACACCTCACCCCTGGAGATGACACTGTTGGGTTAAGATTACCTCAGTTTGAGTAAACATGCCTCACAACCTTCCCCTTTAGCCTCTGCAAAACACCAGTGAAAGGCAAGATGTGTGCGAATACCTTTACCAACAATTCCATGGGTGTTAAATCTTTGAAATGCATCTTAATGTCTCTAGTGACTGCAAGGAGCAGGTTTGTTACAGAGCCCAGGCAGCCTGACTCTGCACAAGCCTGGGGTAAAATGACAGGTTCACGGGGGGATATGTGGTAGGCAGTTTTGGAAGGCTGTACCTTCCTAGTACCTCAGGCAATGGGGAAAGGAAGAGGGCAACATGCAGCTGGGAACTTAGGATAAAAGGAGGCTGTGTCCTCCAAAACCTCAAGACAGAAAACTCTGCGGGCGTGTGCCCTGGTGGACTGTCTCCTTTTATTCAAATAAATTTGCAGTTTCTGTATGCAAGATTTCTAGAACCAGGCCGTTAATGCAGCAGGGTTTTTACTGCAGGATAGATTGAGAGGGACACAAAAAAAACATAAACAAAAATAAAAATGCCAAAAAAACCTGACAGACAAGGATTATTACAGAATTCAGTATGGAGAAAACGGAGGGTAAATTCTTACTTGCATACCAGCAGGAAGCTGAAGGGCAAAGGAGTCAAAGTGGAGAAGCCAGAACACATCTTGGTGTTGTCTGCCCCATCAGATAAAGGAAACGCTGTTTGTCACCGCTTTTGTTTGGTAGCAATGTTAACTGTAGGTAGTTAAAGCTCCTGCTAGGGTACCAATGACTGTAGTAAGAATGATTTTTACTTCGAACTAGATGTAGTTAGTTCCCATGACAAATGCCCATTAGCAGGTGGCTAACAGTGAGTAAGAGTAAGCTCTGAGAGCATCTTCTGGTCTAACTTCTATATCAAGTTTGTTTATTCTGACACTACTTAGCAGTGTGAAAGGAGCATATGTATAGTTCAGAGGATTTGCTTCAAAAGCATGTTCCTGATCTGCTCTGAAATATCTATGTGGGTGTTCTGTTTCTAGGCCAAAAGTGAAGTATAAATCAATGCCTTCAATTTCTTTCTTTCTTTTTTTTTTTAACTAAAGAAAGTAGGTATTAACTTTCTGTTGACTTCAGTGTTCTACCATTTGCATTGAATATGTTAACATTTTTGTCAACAAGATGTGTACACAGCTGGCCTGGCCAGCATCACTTCTGTGCTACACAGAAGAAGAGACTTGGCAGTGGAGTCCTCACAGCAGCTCTGGATCCTCTTCACTGGCGATGACGAATTCTATAACCTTTAGTAGTTATCAGCTGTTAGGATCGTAATTTGGATCAAAATCTTGCTGACTTCAGTCTCCATAGATCTTAGGCCACAGTTTTTGCCTTTTGGGTTCTTTTGGGGTTTTTCTGTTTTTTGTTATTGCATATGTCCTTGAAATACATGTTTGCAGTTTGTTCTCCTGAGCAGCTAACAGGAAAAGAGCTGGTATATGTGATTAAATGCAATCTTGCTGCCATCTTCATCGTATTATGACACAGGGTCTTTGCTGACAGTCAGCTGGGCTTTGATTTTTTAAAACTTCAAGCATTTTAGTCTTGCCATAACAAAAAAAAATTTCTTAATTTTACTGTTGGTTATACTGTTCTAGAAGCAATGTCTTATGCTTTCAATATAGGGGTTTTAACCTTGTCACCCTTTTAACACTTGTTTTATATTTTCTTTTTAGTGCCTACACACACATTTCTAGTCATAATAACTCCAATCTTAGCAAATTTCTTCGCTCTCAAATAGCAATGCCCTGTCTTCCTGATGCAGAAGTGCATCCTTAAGAGCTGCAGATGACATTAAACCTTAGCCAGCTTAGGCAGCCCTCCAGATTGTTGGCATGACACATCAGTGCTACCAGCTCCTATGCCTCTTTCCTGTAGTGCCCGATGAAATGGAAGATGGGCAAAATGAAGGGAAATAAGAGTTCATGCTCCCACAATCTTCTGCCATTTGTTGTACATCAGTGCTCACCCCATTAATTCCAGCCTTACTTATCCTATTTTAAAATGTTATAGAAAATTCAAGTCTGTAGGGTCTGTTTAGAATGGTTTTTACTATTTATAAGTCTGATGCCCACTAGTTATAGGTCAGATGACCTGCTGGTGAATTCAGTACAAATTTACTGGCCTATACCAAGTTCCTTTGAAACTAATGAGGATAGCTCAGACAAATAGCATCTGTGAGATGAGCAAAAGATTCAAGCGCCATAGAAAAAAGAAACCCATGTTTAGGTGATTTAGGAATTTGATGTCTGGAGTTGAGAGAAAAAATAAGGACCACTGTGGAGCTTTCTGTTCTATTTTAAATTTAAAATTGAGATGCAACAAAATACGTGTTGTAAGATTAACTTTCACAAGGCTACAATTAGCAAATAAATACAGCAAAATATCAAGGCTAGTGCTGCTTTCCGGTAAATATAATTGAAAATCTGAAAAAAAAAAAAAGAAATATACTTTCTACTTATTTTGGAAATATAATTTTTTCCTGTAAAGGTAACTCTTACCCATCTTCTGTGAATTAACTGGGTCTTTTTCTAAGTATGCCTTAGGCAGATTTCCTGGTATTTTCCTGTCTACGCTGCAAAACTTTGGCAAGACAGTTCTTTCTGTGCCTAAGTATCCAGGTAAACCAGAGTTAAGAACTGTTTGTCTCTGTTGGAAGAAGATTAGGCAGACAGTGTATGCCAGAGAACATCAACATATCTCAGAATTAGTTTATGAACTTTTATCTTGGATCATATTTGGAAATAAGATTGTAAGCTTGGCTGCCTGAGGTGGGTAGGATCATCTGTTGCGATCAAAAGCCTGACTACAGTTATGATAGTTCAAAGAATGCCTTTCTATAAAAGGGATGGTCTTCTCTGACAGGACTTCCTATACACATTAGAAAGAAATATAATAATGTATAAATGAAAGGATGCTGTTTTCTTTCTAGATCTTTTCTCCTTATAAAATTTTGCATTTTTACTTTCTCTTTTAATTTCTCCACCTGTACACATCCTCCCGGACCAATTTCCTATCAAATTTAATGTGGGAGTAACGTATCTCTCGCTCTAGTTTTTTCTTTTTCAACAGCGGAGTTATTTCTGTAATCTTCTGTTCTGAGGAACGAAGCAAAAAGCATCTCCTTGTATCTTAACAAATACAGGATTTTAAATTATGTAGTGCTCGCCCAAGTACCTAGGTTTCCTTAGAATTTATCACTGAAACAGATTACTTGCCTTATTTTAAACCCCACTAAAAACAACCTATTTTTATTAACGTCGTTTGCTTAATCAAACTAATTTTCCCACTGAAATTAAATTGCCAAACCGTTGTTGATATCAGCGGTATCATGATCAGACCTACATATAGCACAATCAGTAGTTTTGCCATTCTTAAAGGGTTTTGTTTGGTTTAGAAGTGAAAAGCTATTTTGTCAGTGGATGTCCAAGGGTGGTACAAGAAGAAAAGGGGCAAATTTAAGGCTCCATTTAAGTGTTCCAGTCTGCACTGGAAAGATTCATCTGTGAACCTGATCTCAGTGTTTAAACAGAAGTGGCTTCAGTGTGCTGGTGGTTACTTCAGCCGCTGGGATGAGGTGGCTGCTCCAGAGCCAGGCTGAAATGCCTCATATGGACAGAAAGAGAGGGCAGCATGATTGCTTCCTAACTGCTCCTTGCTTAATAACCATCCTTCTCTCTGGCTCCTCAGGGTGCTTGGCCTCATCACAACTTAATTTGCTGTTTCCACAGATGTGTTTTCATTACATGAAATAAAATAAATCAGTGATCTCCTACACCTCATGGATTTATATCTCAAAGTGATCCTTTCAAAACAGATTTTTCTGTTAGGAGAAACCCAAAATCTAGACATTCCCTTGTCATATTTTCTGTGACCACAAAAAAGGGGATGATTGAGACTGTCTCATCATAACTTACAAAAGGGATTATAACACATTGAAGAGCAACAAAGAAAAAGAATTGAAATTACTGAAATGATCTTAATCGGTGTTTTACATCTTATTTACTGAAGCACATACAGCATCTGCAGCACTTCAGATCATATCAGAATCACTTCAGATAGGTTCCACACTTCACGTAAATGAAGCTTCTCTTCAGAAATGACAGCTCTAGAATGAATGTTTTTGATAGTGTCTTAGATTTAGGACAATTTTATGGAAATATTTCTTGTTAAATTCTATCCTGAACCTGATTTTCTTTCTGTTAAAGCTAAAAGGAAGGGAAAAAATATTTAGACTATTAAATGTAAGGTTTGTGCCTTTTGAATACCTATGCATGCAGTTGAAAGAAGGGAACAAAAATTGTTTTTAATTCTTCAAAAGAGTAATCATTTCTCCACATAATTTTCAACCATATCTTATCATTACATTTGTGTTAGGCTGAACTAAACCAGTTTCTTAGATTAGATTATTCCAACATTATACATATATATATTTATATAGCTGTGCCTTGAAAGAAACACATTTGCTTGTATTTTATATGCTTTACAAATTCAAAGTGTGGAATTCAGAAATACATAGGATATGGACCCTGTCACATTGTCAGGCAAACAGCACTAATTTTGTTTCATGTACTTGGTCACAAATAGCAGGCTACATCTGTGACATGCAGCCACCTTTCTTTGCCAGAAGTGATGTGTTATCTTTATCTTTTGCTCAGATTTTCTGCTAGAAACAAACAAAAGGGACTTCCGTAGTAGGGAACTTGGGTTTAGTAGCACATGTTTAGTTAGATTTTTAACCATAAGGTGAGAGTTACTCTGTAAACCTTTGCCTCTCACGATAAAACAAACTGAACTTGGCTACCAGTGAGCATAAGAAATCTAAGAATTTCCAGTTCTTGATAGAGAGTGGGTGTATTACTTCACCTACTTTCAGAAGATTTGTACCCAGTATTTTGAGTGCTTGTGTAGAGTGTGAGACCCTGCACCATCTGCTTCAGTGTCAAGTCCACTGAGTGGCCTGCTTTCTTTCCCCTCTGCTGCCTACCCCTCGCCCTATCACGGTGGAAGTGCTACCACTACACAGATTTAACTTTTTGGGAATCTTCTGTTGTCAAAGAATTATCTTTTTCACTTCAGTTCAATGGTCATTGGAGGACTCACGCAGTCACTACAGGGTTGCACAATATCTAGAGGTATACTTATCATCAGGGAAGAATGATAAATTCATATTTGAGTTAAGTTGATTTAAGCTTTTACTTGTTGACTTCTTCATTTAATCCCTTAAGGAATAAAAGAGTCAAGATGTTCACAGTGTTTTGTCAAACTGTTAGCAACATTTAAAAAAATTAACACAAAAACCAAATAAAAAATCCATCATTCAAACCAGTTTATTGCACAGGGCAGGCTTTTTCTAGGATCTTTCTAGGTCCAGTCTGGAAAAGAGAGGCTTGGGAAGACCTTATTGAAGTCTTTCAACACTTAGAAAGGGCTTATAAGAAAGATGGAAAAAGACTTTATATCAGGGTCTGTAGTGACAGGACACAGGGTTTTAAACTGAAAGAGGATAAATTTAGATAGGGTATAAGGAAGAAATTCTGTGCAATAAAGCTGATAAGACCTTGGAAGGGGCAGTTGTGGATGTCCCATGCCCCATGCCCCATCCCTGGAAGCATTCAAGTTTGGGCTGGATGGGGATCAAGCTGGTCTAATGGAAGATGTCTCTGCCTGCAACAAGGGGGTTGGACATCATGATCTTTACAACGTCCCTTCCAACCCAAATCATCCTTACCATTGGGTGCATATATAATAGGAATTTTTTTGGCATGGATAAACAGACTATTTTCATAACAGTATCCCCATTTGAGGTTATGCTGTGTTAAGTCTTCTAATATTTTAGGACGAAATAGTGAGAAAAGCTAAAAAAAACAAATGAGAGTATCTTCTAGTCATATCCCATGTTAAGAAAAGTAATAGACTGATACTGCCTATCTGTGAAGAGATTCTCATCTAAGGCTTTGAGCATTTCCAAACAGTAAAAGATCACATGCCTGGTCAGGACTTCCAGGTCCTCCCATTTATTTCACAGACTCACAGAATCACAGAACTAACTAGGTTGGAAAAGAACTTTGGGATCATCGAGTCCAACCTATAACCTAACACCAGCTTGTTAAGCAGAGCATGGCATTAAGTGCCACATCCAGTCTTATTTTAAACACCTCTGGGGATGGTGACTCCACCACCTCCCTGGGCAGCGCATGCCAATGCCGAATCACTCTTTCTGTGAAGAATGTTTTCCTAATGTCCAGCCTAAACTTCACCTGGCACAGCTTAAGACTGTCCTCTTGTCCTGTCACTAATTGCCGGGCAGAAGAGACTGACCCCCCACTTGGCTACAGCCTCCTTTCGGGGAGCTGTAGAGTGATCTCCTGATCCTCCTTTTCTCCAGGCTAACCAACCCCAGCTTCCTCAGCCATTCTTCATAGCATTTGTGTTCCAGACCCTTCACCAGCCCTTTTGCCCCTCTCTGGACACATTCAAGCATCTCAATATCCTTCCTAAATTGGGAGGCCCAGAAATGGACACAGTACTCAAGGTGCAGCCTCACCAGTGCCAAATACAGGGTAAGAATCACTCCCTTGGTCCTGCTGGCCACACTATTCCTAACACAGGAGGAGGCCACATGGACTCACTGCTGCCTCATGTTCAGTCTGTCATCAGTCAGCCCCCCCAGGTCCCTTTCTGCCTCGCCACTGTCCAGCCACTCTGTCCCAAGCCTGTAGCACTGCAGCAGCTTCTTGTGGCCAAAGAGGAAGAGACAGCACCTGGTCTCATTAAACCTCATATTGTTGGATTCAGTCCACCAATCTGGTCTGTCCAGGTCCCTCCAAAGAGCCTTCCTGCACTACAGCAGATTGACACTCACATCCAACTTGCTGCAAAGTTGCTGATGGTGGACTCAGTCCTCTCATCCAGATCACCAATAAAGATATTAAATAGAACAGGCCCCAGCACTGATCCCTGGGGAACACCACCAGTGACTGGTCCCCAGCTCCGCCACTCTCTGGGCCTGACCGTCCAGCCAGTTCTTGACCCAGTGAAGAGTGCACCTGTCCAAGCCATGGGCTACCAGCTTTTCCGGGAGGATGCTGTGGGACACAGTGCCAAAGGCTTTGCTGAAGTCCAGGCAGACAACATCCACAGCCTTCCCTTCAGCCACCAGGTAGATCACCTGGACATAAAAGGAGATATTTGGAAAGTTTGGTTAATGACGTGTTAGGAGTTCTCAATCTTCCCTGACAAAGAAGGAAATAATAAGATTATATTGCAAAATTTTGACACTAGAAATTCACAATGTGATTTTACTGTTATGTAATTTCTATCCAACAGCAAATTATGCATCTGTTTCTTCATATGGTTGTCTAATTAGACTCTTTGCATTTTGAAAAGGAGAGAATTTTGGTTCCCAAATGCCATGAAATATTTGGTTTGTTTGTTTTAATCAGTACTGAGAGAAACTGCACTGTCCTGACATCTTTTTAATCAATGATTATTTCCTTGTTATTTTCCGCTCAACTTGCTGTAATTTCCATATTAGATTATTATAGAAGCTGAGGTCTAAACCTACTGAGGTGTCAGTCTAGGAAAGATCTATACCTTAGGAAGTCATATCTAAGAGGGGTAATACTGCAGTAAGGATCAGAATGACTGCTTTATTCTTCACTACTTGAATGATTTAGTGTATGTGGATAGAAAAAGCTTTGTGGCCTATCAACTACTCATTAATAACACTATTTCAAGTCAGACATTTACTTCTTTTTCATACCTTATACTCAATTTCCAAATTAGTGCCAGGCTTAAATTTCCAATTTGCAGCTAAGGGTTTGAACACAGTGCTGAAAGTATGTGATGCTGTGTGCATTCTGGTACTTGAGAAGCAAGACATACTTCCAGGTTTGTGTCCACTGTAAAAATGTAGAACTGTTGCAACATAACATAAACAAAAAGAATGAAGAGCAAACAGTCCTGAACATCTGCTGCGGTTATCAGGGCCATAAGTTTCACTAGAGTATATATTTTAAAGTAGTTGTACATCAGACCTCTTCCAGTGGAAGACTAATGGTAATAATTAAGCTGATAATGCAGTTTTATATCCTCTGCCTGATGAATCTTAACAATTGAATGACAGTGAAACTCCCATAAAAATATAAGAACTTATGGATGTGTTGCAGAAAAAACAGTCTTGACTTAGGGAACTTCCATTAATTTAATTCATTCCCAGTTAATATAAATTTCTAATCACTGATCTATAACTGAGGAAAAAAAGAAGACATAAACAGTTAAATACCTTTTTCCTCCACTTCCTAGACTCAGCTGAAGTTGAGCATCTCTCTTGACCCTTTTCATCTACCAACTTCTTTGTTTTCACTGTGGGTTAAACTCAGACCATCCCACTTCCTTTGAATGTGGCATGCAGGAAATTGGAGGCATGTGTAAGAGTTTCTTACTGCAGCTACTTGCTCTGTACCAGGCATCCCCCTTCCTCTGTGCTTCTGAGTGTGCAGCCTCCAGCAAGAGCCCTTCATGCGCTACAGAATCCCGGGGGTGTCCCTGTTTTCCCATGGGTTGTGTGCATGCCACTGTTCCTTGGGGTATTCCTCTTCTGCGTGAAGTGCCTCCTTCCTAGAGCACATCTCCTGCTATGGCCTCCAAATGCTTCTCCCCCACAGGTCTTCCCCAAGAGCTGCTCCTTGGTGTCTCCTCACATCCCTGGCCCTCCTTCTCCTCCTGGTACCAGCACAGTGTGGTTTGTGTCCCCCTCTAAACAGGCCACCCTGCAGCCCCCTGCTATGCCCACCCTGCCAGGTATGCCCAGCGTAGTACGCCAAGCTAAACATAATCAGCTGGTTCTGGAAACAGTTGTGAATACATTATTTTACGTGGCTGACGTGTGGCTTGACTGTGCAGTTGTGCATTACCAGCGCCTGCCAAGAGGTTAAATTGGTGTGAATGGAGTGATGAAAACCAGGCTGTCCACTCACAGACATAAACAGACAATGCCAGGTAAGAACAAGGTTTGCCCTTGCACATACCTCAGAGAGCTGTATCCTTACCACTTGCATTGGTCTGTGCTTTCCAAGGTAATTTTTTAAGTAAGATTCTTACAATTATACTTTCAGCTAAATTAATGACATGATTTCCAGTTCTGGAGTGCATGTTACAGAGCTTAGAAATACCCTTTCTCCCTCGATTAGAAATTATTTTATCTTTAGGTTATGAGAGTCCTCATACCCTCAACATACCTCAGGTGTAGAATTAGGGGTTCAGTGGGCAGCAAGTCTATTTCTACCTTTGATACTCCTCATCTAGCACATGTTACTGTTAACATGGGATCCATTTTAGGAAGGCCTGCTGCAGAAACTTCTCTATCCAGCATATTTTTCCTCACCATCTCAATGGGAGGCTCATTCATACTTTTGAATATGGATATTTAGGTCTTTCCCCTGTTCATCTTACATAGAAAGACTGAAAATATAGCTTGAATATGGAGGAAACATGCAGTATTTTTTATGCTGTTTATTAACATGTGATTTAACTTCCTAGTCAGGAATCTTTTTCTTATTGTTTGTCTTGTAATTAAAAGGATACTTTTTGTAATACAAATGAGGAGTAAATCGAAGTGAATTCCTTTGAGTTGTTAGTGATCATACCACATATTGTTACCATCATACTCTTCCATTTTTTTGTGATCCGTAATATTTACAATGCTGATTTTCTCTGTTTACCATTTAATTTCTAGGGAAAGACACAGTAGCAATTTTGTGGTTTTATAAGTTAACCCCTTTCTAGCTTCCAAGTATTTTAGGAAGGGTGTCATTGAAATTCAGTTCAAAAATGAATGCAATTTACTCCTAGTTGATAATAAGAGATCATCTGGCTTCAGCAAGGCTCGCGTGACTGAGTTTAATAAAACATTTGATGAAATCTTGATTGGATCACACAAAGCTTGGTATTTGGGAAACATCAAGTGTGATTTGTGCTTTTGTATCATTCTAACCCTAATGTCCCTTCTTGCCGAATGAAATAATCAGCTTAAATGTATGTACTCTAATGATGTGTTTGTCATGAAAACATAGCACACAATTCCTTCATCAGTGTCAATGGAAAGCACAATGGATTTAATTCAGTACTAGTTGCAAAATATTTTTGTGGTGGGATATTCTTAAAAGGCAAGATAAATTTGAAAAGCTCTTCTGAGTGTAATTTATACAGACAAGACAGTGATAAGCAGGGTCTCATAGTAGATGCCCTTATTCTTATTTTACATTTGTTTTACGTTTTGGAGTTGGGAAAAATAATATACAATTGGCTACAATAGGATATGGTCTGAAGTAGGGTTAAATTCACCATCACTCTTCTGTGACCCTGCTCGAAACAAACCTCTTGATGCAGTAGTCATGTATTTAGCTTGTGAAATATCTGGTAGCTTAGTCTCCCCACCTCCTTTCCTTCTGTGCTGGTTTCAGCTTGGGGTAGAGTTAATTTTCTTTGCAGTGGCTGGTATGGGGCTGTGCTTTGGATTTGTGTCAAATAATATAAAGATGATTTTGCTATTGCTGAGCAGGGTTTACACAGAACCAAAGCCTTTTTTCCTTTTCAAACTGCCACACTGCTAACAAAGTTGGGGGTTCGTGGGAGGCTGGGAGGAGACAGAGCCAGGACAGGTAACCCCAACTGACCAAAGGGATATTCCAGACCCTGGGACATTATGCACTGTACATAAAGCTGTGGGGAAGAAAGAGCAACTGTGGGGGACATTTTAAGTGATGGTGTTTGTCTTCCCAAGTAACCATTACATGTGATGGGGCCCTGATCTCCTGGCTGAACACCTGCCTGCCTATGGGCAGCAGTGAACTAATTCCTCGTTTTTCTTTGCTTCTGTGTGTGGCTTTTGCTTTACCTATTAAACTCTCCCTATCTCCACCTGTAAGTTTACTTTAATTCTCCTCCCTATTCGACTGGGTTGGAGTTGGGGGAGAAGGGGTTCGAGGGAGCAGCTGTGTGGTACTCAGTTTCCAGCTGGGCTTAAAACATGACACCTCCCATGGAAGCAAAGTTTTATGCCAATATGAAACATTTTCGACACTCCTATTTGAAGATGTTAATTTCAAATGTACACGTGTATCAGATGTGAAAGAAAAAATGAAGTCTTATAAAATGTTCTGAGGTAATACTGTTTTCATTGAAGAATATCACCTCATTAAAATTAAAACACCTAGGTTTCAATAACATTTCTTTAAAGAACGTTAAAATAATTTCAATAAAGTCAAAATGTTTTAACTGACCTTCTTTGATAAAACACTGTGACTTTTCATTTCAGAATATTTGTTCAAGAAATTTGCTATGACATTTTATGTTATTCAGTTGCAAGATAAATTGGCAAAGTCAAAATTTTACCTTTCCGTGCCATCAAGCAAAGAGATTAATTTCCTTTTCCTTTTTACTTTTTTAATTCAAAGTCATAAGAGTTGGAAAAAGGTTAAGATAAGATTCTAATAGTACAAATATATATACACATACTTTTGTGGTGCACATCTCTGTAGAATGGATATTGATCTTGTCACCTGTTAGCTGCACTATTAGAAAAGTTTTCATTTCCTTTGTGATCCAAATAAATAAGGCTGGAATATCTATTTTATGCTATATTCTCTGTATTTAAAATATTTTTTTTGCATTTTAATTTTGGATAGAGGCGCTTGTTTCCTGGCAGATCCTGTTTGCTCGTATCCTGTAGGAAATATTTTGTTATACCGACTTTCATCACTGCAAAAACAGCTAACCACGAAGTGAATCAGAATTGCTAACAGTCTCAAGAAACATCTTAAAAAAAAAAAATTAAATCCTTATGAATTTAGGGAGGAAATGCCAATCCTCTTAGTTGTTCATTTTCTTAGTTTTATGCTATCCTTGTTAAATCCTCACTTACATTTGTTTCTTTTTTTTTTTTTTTTTAATTTACTCTGTAGATCTTCAAAATTGTGAATACATTTCTTCTTGGATTGGCATTTTGGCAACAGATACTCCTGGCTGGGAGTTGTGTCTTCCCTTGGTTTATGACAGTATTTTTCAAACTAAGTCTGAAAAAGTGAAATCCTGTTTTCTCCATGGTTTCTTTTCCAGGAAGATTATTAGGAGGAAAGACTAGGCTGAAGTAAAATATGTCTTCTTTTTTTCTTTTTATGGGGGGGAGACATTCTGAAATTGAATACTTAAGGGAAGGGAACAATATTGCATCTTGTGTGAACTGTTACCATTTCCTGCTTGCAAAGCCTCGTGTGGCTTTTTAAAATTGGAATAATATTTAGTTGAAAGTTCGGATTTAGAATTTCCTTCACGTGTCAGTATCATCACAAAACTACTAAGTGGCATGCTGTAGGAGGGAATGAGGAGACAGTTTGCCATAGTGAACCACAATGGATTAAGAACACTCTGAAATCCCTATAAGTTCTGTCTTTAACTATACAAGAGTGGTAATATTTGGATCCACATTTCAAATAGCATTTGAATGAACTCTGGATCTAGTGTTTGATCTAGCATTTATAATAGTTTGTATTTCTGAAATCCATACTTGTATATAATTTCCAGTTATTTTATATACTATCACTGTCATGTGGAATGTCTTAGACAGGGATTGGAATTTTATTGTCCTAAATTTTATGCAAGCCAAAAAGGTGTCACATTGGGATAGTTATCTTCTCCTGTATAGTATTTCTGCAGCTTTTAGCAACTGAAATTTTTGAAAGCTTGATATAGAAACTACTAACCACTAAAGTTAATGAGAGTCTGTCTTAAGGAGGAGTGCTTCAACCTCAGAGTCAACCTCTACAACTTCAAGTAAATGTAGTACTAATATTTGCAATGTCGTTGATCATGTAACTTGATACTGACTTAGATCCCCATTTGAATGGTTCGGTTAATACTCATAGAAACACACAGATGAAGGAAATGTCAGCAGAACAGAAAATCTGTCACCAGAAAGATTTATAGCGAATGTAGTAGCCTCTGGAAACCCTCTGGCATACAACTTGCAATACTAGTATGTATCTCCAGTATTGTTAGGGTTCATGTTTCATACTCTAACTTTCTCTAGTTAGTAGCAATGTTTTCCTGCTGTGAAATACTATGAAGTACCAAATGGCTTATATTTGCTGTATTCCTAGAGTTAGAAAATTGTTTAGAGAAAGATTTTTAGGGTGCTTTTGTTGCTGTTATTTTTGCTGTTGCTGTTATATTTGTTTTGTTGCTGTTATATTTGTTTTGTTGCTGTTATTCAGTGATTGTAGGAATTCAACCTTCTTACTCCTGGAAATTAGATAGAAAAATAATTAATATTTTAACATGAGGAATAACTCCATATGCAAGTGCTAGTAAAAGACATATAATGGGAAGTGCTAGAAATACAATGCCAAAAAAAAATCACCAGACATGCAAAGTATTGCCTGACCTCTGAATATGTTCCAGAAGGTGTGCACCAAACCATTTGGGTGATATCTGAGCCTAATATGAAATACAACTCAGAAATACAATCAACCAGTGACAATTATTGCATGCCCTCAAAGTAGAATTGCAGCTGAAGCACTTCTCTTTGTTAGTGGCTTCCTCAGGCAGTGGGAATTAAAACCACGATTCCAAATTCTCTGAAAAACATCTGGAAAGAAGGGGCAAGAGAAAAATCTTCCCTCTTTCAACAAGTGGATTGATGTGCAGCTAAGAATGCAACTCTTGTGGCCAGAGGAAAAGAAATTTGGACACTTTGATTGTTTTTCATCATAGTTGTTTCACTTCCCTCCTAACTCAAAAGAGTTTTGCCAGGCACAATACACAGAAAATGAAGATTTTTCCCAAGCAAAAATTCATATTTTAATTCATAAATTTTTACATTTTCAACACTTGTGAACACTTAAAAATGCAGAAATTGAAGCTCTTTCCAAAAGTTCATAATCTGTCTTTATCCATGCCTTTATCTTTTTCCTACCACTTTACAATGGCTTCTACAAATAAATTAGTATATTTGTAATGCGGCTATTATTAATTTAACTGTCTGGCTATTAATTAGATTTACATTCGGAGTGGGATACTTTTGAAATGTTTGTCCAGAGAGGGTGTTATAGCAAGGCCTGAAATATAGTTGTTAGGTTTGTTAAGGAAACCAAAGGACACTACATATCTCTTTTAACCTCCTTTTGATCCCAGCAGTAACAAAACTGTTACTTAACTGGATAAGAATATCTACCATGTCTTATATGGATCAAGATCCTGCCAAACACTGTCGTGCTTCATTCTAGTGTGTCACAAGCCAGGAAGAGAACAGCATTAGCACAGCTAGAAAAGCTGTTAGAGGCAACCTATTGTGCTTCTTCTGCACATTTCTCTCTTCCTGTATGATTTGAAAATATGCTTGTGGAACAGGAAAATCTGTTTGTGAATGTAGTTGCAGTAATTTTAGAAAGTCACTGAGAGTTTTGTATGTGGGATTAACTTTTCATTAGAAGTTAATATTAAGAAATATATATCTATAACCTAGTCCCAGTTTTCGGTTGTTTCAACAATGAAAATAATTTTCAGCCAGACTTCTGACTATATTGCCCATTTAAATTGGGCATATTCCATTTATTTTTCAGGCATGACTGTCAGTAATACTGGCTACTACATTCTTGTCCATACTTAACATCCCTCTATCAGCAGTCTTTTGGTAATACGGGAGTCAAAGCAGCAGGAAGTGTATGACAATGTATATGCCAAACTCTGTGGAGCCATTTACTGACAGTAATGACATAGCCCAAGCCCTGTGTGTATACCGATATAAAAGGTACTAAGTTTAATAAAATAACACAAAAATATAGACAGAAAAAAAAAAAACAGAAACAAAATGAGTACCTAGTGATTCCATAGATCCATAGATCTGTAGCACCATAGCCAAGAAGATAGCTCAGCCTGTGACAGTGAACTGACAGTTACTGTTTTTTTACCCCTAGCTTTTAAATTCTTTAAAACTGTATATATAGAATCAGAGAATATGCTGAGTTGGAAGGGATCCTACAGTCCAACTCCTGGCACTGTGCGGGATACCTCGAGTCCATGTGCACACCATGTGTCTGAGAGCACTGTCCAAACACTTGAACTCTGTCAGGCTTGGTGCAGTGACCTGGGGAGCCTGATCCAGTGCTTTCACTCTCTGGGTGAATAACCTTTGCCTAATGTTCAACCTAAACCTCTCCCAACTCATCTTCATGCCATTTCCCAGAGTCCTGTCACTGGTCGCTAGACTGAAGAGTTTACTTGCCCCTCTTCTTCCCCTCAACAGGAAGCTTTAACTGCAATGAGGTCTCCCCTTAGTCTCCTCCAGGCTGAACAGACCAAATGACCTCAGCCACTCCTCATGTGGCTTCCCCTCCAGGCTCTTCACCACCCTCGTTGCTTTCTTTTGGACACTCTCTAACAGTTTAATGTCTTTTTTATATTGTGGCACCCAAAACTGCCCCCAGCACTCGAGGTGAGGCTGCCCCAGCGCAGAGCAGAGCAGGACAATCCCCTCCCTTGCCCAGCTGGCGATGCTGTGCCTGATGCCCCCCAGGACAGGGTTGGCCCTCCTGCCTGCCAGGGCACTGCTGCCTCATGGTCGACCTGTCATAGACCAGGACCCCCAGGTCCCTTTCTTTGGCACTGCTCTCCAGCCTCTCATTCCCCAGTCTGTCCACACCATCAGAGTTTCCCTGTCCCAGGTGCAGAATCCAGCACTTCCTCTTGTTACACTTCCTACGCTTTGTGATTGTCATAAAGTAAAGAACTTTTTATTTTACTCAGAAGGAAAAAGCGACTGATGCCACAGTCTGAATATTCCTATGACTCTGTATTCATCTCAGTCTCCCTCAATTATGAGATTAATTTTGTTCATCTATAATTTAACTTTAAAGGTACACATTTCTAATAGTTCCATTTAAAATTATCAAACTTAACTTATTTTTTTCTTAAGATATACAGAAAGTGATGGATACAAAGATTAAATATCTGATCTTTAGGTTGCGAAACATCACTATGAGCTGTATAATGTATGGTGTAAAAATAAATGCATCTTTCTACATTCGGACACTGAGGATTTTTTTAATGTATTTTAAGTGGTTTTGCTTTTATTCTAGCCTTTCTGCTTTAGCTTCTTCACATCTATTGCTGATTTCATACTTACAAAACTGATTAGAAGGAATGATAAAAAAATGCAAACATATGTGAAATACTGCTCTGGAAAATACCAAATACTACAAGTTAACCTCTATCCCTCTACATGAATCTGAAAACATGAACAGTAGCTAAAAGCTAAGAGCTTTCTCAAATGACAGGTACCTCACCAAAGCCAGAGTATTCCCTAGTCAAAAGGGAGTCTGGAGAACAAACTGAAATTTTATTATCTGGACAGCAGTAATCATTTAGCAAATAGCAGCATTTGATTTCTAAAGTAACCTGGGATTCAGAGACATTTTCTATATGTTTGGCACTGGCAAGTACATTTTCCTAACCTTACTCTTTCCACTATTTTAAGCTTCTGTCCTCTGGGGACAGAGTTCAGCACTTGTAAGTAAACCAGTGGTTTCATGGGTGCATCTAACTGTAATTGTCATTTAGGATTTGATGTAAAAAAAGGCATGATTGTGCAAGAGCCTTTATTTTGTTAAGCACCAGAATGGCTAAAATTATGATTTGGTTTCACTATCTGTAAAATCATTTTTATCATAATTTCTAGAGCTAAGAAATCAAAAATTGGTCTAGAGAGGACAGGAACATTAGGGAGGAACAAGTGGTACAAAGAAACAGCAATGAAGAAATAGTGTCAAATAAATGCCAAACTTGGAATGCATTAACAATTATTGACTTCAAAGATGAAATTTACTGCATCCTTGGTGAAAATATTTGCCTGTTTATTCCATGATTTATTTCATAATGACTTAATAGGTATTACCACTGCATTGTGTTTCTGTCCACAGAAGTACTGTACAATATATCTTACATGTCTCTGTAAGTGTATCGCTGAATACAGCGTAGGGGATATGTAAAGATTTAGGATAAGAGTAGTACCAACACACGTGCTCTTATTCTTGTGTTATGTACTCACCTGTAGTAAGCAAAAGCCATTGGCTTTCATAAGGAGAACCTAACACAAGGAAGAACAAAAGGGACTGTTGTGTACATTCAGGTTAAGAAAGTAAATGAGTAGATGGACAAGTTAAAATTTGTTAGTGTTATGAAAACAAAAGAACAGTCCAGGAGTGCTTAAATGTGATATGGCTGTGTTGTTTGAATGGTAAGCCAGGTCTCTGAACCACAGTAAATGGAATATAATGTAGCCTAGGTAAAACATAAATATTCCTTAACTGAAAAAGAATTACAGTGATACTAAAAATTTATTCTGTTAAAGCATTTAGATACTGAAAAAAATTCAAAAAGGTGGCTGTAAAAACACAGAAAAGAAATAGGGAACATAAAAGTAGGACAAGGTTTAGTTATATGTGCCAGCCCACACTGAAGGATAACAATTACTGGGAAAATAAAAGGATTTCCTCTGAATAAAATATATGATGATTTCTGTTTACAGTAAGCAAAAAATCAGCAATGTAAAAAAGAATCACGTACTCTACAAGATATAAATATACTGTGTACCTACTCAAAGATTTTCTTAGTAGCCTCAAAATAATAATCAGAGAGGCTGACTGGCACAGCACCAGGGATAGCCAGATGGGAAAGGTGTGGAGGGGGAGCGGTGCTGTTGCAGTACCGTGCTCCCCGTGGCACGCCTTTTGCATCCCCAGTGTCTCTGCAGCTGTAGGCTTTGTAGCTCCCTGAACATTAACCGTAACTCTAGTCCTCACTTTTCTGACTGATGTTAATTGCTACCCTTATCCAGTTTTCCGTTATGCATTTCCAAAGTAACGAAATTAATATTTTAATTTTTAGATCATTGCCTGGCTTTTTTTTATTATTTGGGGGTTTTATTTGTATATTTCCCTCGTCTTTGCTTTTATTATTTGTGTATAATAAATGAGGGAAGAGCTATGCGCAAAACTATTCCAGACTCTTAATCCATATAACTCTTAGGAGAAATAAAAAACTGGTCGGGCAGACACTGATACTTGTTCAGCTATATCTGCTCTAAATAAACATGAAACTTTTTATCATCTTTTGTTTCCATCTCACACATTCTTTTGGAGAATTTTGAGGTATTTAGGTGGAGGTTCGTATCTTTCCATTGAAATTCAGAAGAAATAGGGGTACGTACAGTTAAAGGAAATGTAAATCTCATGACTGTGTTCAAGAGATTATAAGAATTAATAACAGAAAATCAGAAACACCCCAACAAAGCACTAAAAAATCCTAATAATTCTTCTGTCAAGGGAGATACTTGTTTTTTCCCTTCAGCCTTTATGTCTTTGGGTTTTTTCATTCTTAGCATTCAAGGTAGCAAAGTGATTTTTTAATAGGAAAATACAGCAAGATTTTGGCAGTTGATTAAAGATTTGATGCTATACCACACCGTAATGAAGATTAATGTGCACAAAGTGCCAAAGGGCAGTTGAAATTGCAAGAAGAATATAATTTGTTCTATCAATCATCAGTTTATCTCAGTAAATGTATGTGACGTGGTATAGATCTTGGAATTCGTCACATGCTTTAATACTGTCGTTCATTCTTTGGACTAATCAGTAATCATATTTCACATACTTCTTGTTGATGCCAACAACTACTTCTAAAAATTATTTCCAGGTAGTGATATCTGAACCTCACATCTTGAAGTTCCTTTGAACTACAACAGTTTGATTCAAATACTTGTTGCAGCTTTATATCACTGATTTCACCATTCAGCTGCTCTTGCAAACATCTCTTGAATATCCTGTTTTTATATGCCCTGAAAGTGAGAAACTGTCAGAAATGAGCTCTGTAAAATAATTTAAAAGTAGTAGTGGTTATTTTTATAGACTTGAGAGTACGAGCTTTAAGAAGAAACATAGAAAGTAATTCTTTTATTTCATGCATCTTTTCTGTTAGCATTTTAAATATCAGCGTTTGAATGGAAATGGGGTATAGTACTTCTATGTTGTCAGTAGTCTATCACCACAGTTATCTAGTCAGGGAACATGAGAAAAAAGGCTGTCAAAAATGGCTTTATAAGCAATCCAGAAAGTCAGGGGTATACCCTTTTCTTAATATGAGTCTACATATCCTCCTAGGATTCCTTTTCAACTCTCTGGGGCCTCACTTGTTGGTATTATTCGTTGGATTGTTACACCATTGATATAGTTGTTTGTTTCTCCGTATAAACTCTACATTTGTGAAATGTAGAAAGCAACCTTGAGAAAGTTTAAAAGCCCTTTTTTTTTAATCCTGCAAATTGTTCTTTGGCCATTAAATGGGAATGGTGGCATTTAAATTCCAGTGTTTACTTTCTAACCTTCTACTTTTGTTTTCTTTTTTTTCCTCTTTTTTCTTTTTTTTTTTTTTTCCTATGGAGTCAAATTCTAGCTAAGCATGTGGATCTCAGGGTTGTCAATGCAGTGATGAGTTTCTTCCACAGAGTGGTTGGAAAAGCTCCAGCTTTGGTGAAACGACAGGTGAATCAAATGGTTAAAGTAAATCCTGGGGTACTTTGATTGGTGGCTGCTGTGCTTAATTTAGCCTATCCAGAGGGGATAACTGTAAAGCAAATGATTTTAAAATTCTTACCCTTATTCCTTTGGGGCCTCTCTGCCAGGTTCATAACATGTTAATTGTACTTGGAATTCAGATGTTTTTGACTAACCCCCTTAAAAAGCTGCAAATTGTCAAGTAATTTAGAAATATTTATTGATATAGGCATAGCAGCAGTACAATAAAACTGTAAAAGAATGCTATTGAAATGAATGACTGTGCAGATTTGTACTTTCTAAATGTCTTGGATGAGTTACAGGCAGGCTGAGAAGAGTTCAGAGGCAATATTAGTCTCCTCGAATCACTACAACACTTGGAGCAGTAAAGCCTCCTGCTGAGTTTGATCTGATAACTGTAAATATTATGAATTTATCAACTTAACAAAATAGAGAAAAAGAAGGTTCTAATTGGAAAAAAAGAATAATTTAGTAGAAGATCATTACATTTGTTTTACAAAAACATTCTAAAACACAATCCTTCTTTTATGCTTTTCATAATTACTTGAATTATTATTTCAAAGGAGGGTTGAAGAGTTTGACATGACCCTGTTGCAGACATGACTTAGAGCTGTACCAGGTTTTGAGCCAGCATTCACTTGTTACTCTCTTTGCATTTGTCTGTGTATGGCCACCAATATACCTGGATATGGCAAAGATATTTTTTCTTGTTTTGTTTTCTCTACTGTGGAAGAACCAGTGAGAATTTACAGGAATAGTGCAAATATATCAACTTTCAACTGAAAATTTCGCCTCCATCCTTATTAAAAGAGACAGCACAGTTCAGAATTTGACCATATCCCCAGATGTAAATGTAACCCTTGATTTCAAGTACATATAGTTGCCTATTTGAGAAAAATTAATTTCAGCGTGAGAGGCTGTGAACTAAAAAATACAATGATTCCGATGCCCTCCATATAAAGGCTACTTTTCAAGCAAGATACTGTTTTCCATCCAGTCATCTCAAGTTTCCCCATTTTACTTCTCACATGTCTGTTGTCTCCTGTATATTTCATGGCCTTGCACATGCCAAGCAAGTCACTCCTTTATTCCAACTCTAATTTGAAAGATCATGTCACCATGTTTTGGAAAAATCAGAATTCCACATCCCTGCTTTTTCTGACTTTCTTTAATATGTAATTCACTTGCACCACATTTCTGTGTCCTGAACAGTTTTTAATATAAATATTTTCTTCCATATTTCTATCATCCTCTTCTTCCTTATTCTTCTAGATATCTGTCCATATACCTAAGTCTGAAATGTTTAAGATCCATCCTTTTAATTTTTTCACTGTCAGAGTTATAAAAAATGGAAATAAAATCTTTCAGAACTGCATACATTTTATCTTGTGCTAATATTAAGCTTTCTTATTTCTTTTTCATCAGGCATTTTTGCTCCAAATATGTTTTACATTTCAATTTTTAGTAATTTTCACTAAAACTGTAGTCTCTTTGTTGGTCACATCACCCCATTACCCATTAGTCAATCTTCCTACCCTCCAGCTTTGTCTTCGCTAATAAATTAAGTGATGCTGGGGGACAGGCCTAGGCATAGGGACATTCTTGAGCACTGAAACTCTCTTTTGCTGATACAGATATTTTTATGATAATTCTTGACCAGATTCCATCAAGCCCAAATAGGACAGTATTAGTAAATTTCAGGGCACTATTCTCAAGTTAAATTAGCCATGAACATCATATTAAATCCACTGGTTAGTTTGAATAAGACTACCATTTTGTAGAAAGAACATTTATTGGTATGGACACGCTTTTTTGGTCTCATTGCTAAAGCTTAGTCTCAGACACATTTAATTTACAGGTATACACAGTCTTACATCTCTTCACTCCAATTCATTCTGAAAACTGCCTATATAGGTCCTACCCATATAGTTCATCTTATCAAACCTACCAATTCTTCTATGTAGTTGTTGCCCAGTATTTACTTATTTACTTTTTCTCCATTAGACACATAAATCTCTCCTTACATAAATCACCCTTTCCTTTTTTTATACTGCTTCACATATTGAGAGACTTCCCAGATTCTCTTCCCAACTGCGTTGTTTTACCCTATTTGCTGCTGTGAATAACCACTTCCCCTGAGTGGAGCTTGGAAGGCATTTTGTTGTGAAAGTGCTTTCATCACTTTGCATATTGCTTCCTTATTGCCTATAATACCATTTGATTAACGGTGATAAATACTGATTTGAATTTCCTGTCCTATTTGGCTTTCCTTTTTCCTTGCCATGAACCTGTTACAAGTGACATAGAATATATCTACACAGACAGCTGTATGCTACAGAGGTACTTCTGGTGTTTACAGAATGTCTGTACTTGAAGTGATACAGTACAGATTTGACTGTAATGCTGATATGCCTGAAGTTTGTTTTTCTTTCACGATGGAATAGATATGGTATAAACCAGGGCACTCCGTGATCACCCTTCTTGCAGTGCAGACACAAGATCTTCAAACAACCAGAGCTGTGTGCACACATAGGGTGTGTGTGCCTAGGAGAGGCAGCTTCAGCCAGGCAAATTCATTGCTCCTAAAGACATCATAAATACAGTTCTGTACTGCAAGTAATCACAGCAAATCATACCTTGGTCCCTCCTGTGCATTGCACCTGTTTCTTATACAGTCAGCTCATAGGTATCAGCTCAATAGCAGGAATCAGCTCAGGAGGTTTTACATTCCAAGGAGAAAATGTAACCATAGTAAAAATGATAAATTAATCGAAATTTATATAAGCCTATGCTTGCTTGGCCAGCTTTTCTTCATTATGCATGACATAACTTGAGAAATAAAGAACTGAATATTGGGATCAAGTCAAGGTCCATTCTTGCCTTGTTTCCAGCATTGGAGGTGAGGCAAGATTACACGAGCACCATAAAGATCTCTTGGTTCTAAGATCTCCTAGTTTCCAAAGTTTTGTGAATTAGAGTCCTCCTGAATCAAAGACCGTGTCTGATACTTAGCAGTCTCCAATAGATTTTTCTCTCATAAATGTTTTCAGCCTCTTTTCAGCTTGTTTTTCCACAGTATTCTGTGGAAAAAAGCCTTTGCTAACTATCCAAAGGTGACCAAGGATTCCTCTTAACACCTCTAGCCAAAGGCAAGTCACAGAGACTTGTCTTTGAAAGAAACACTAATGAAATGACAAGACTTAGAAGCTGTAGTTTGGTTTTATTGTGTAGCATACCAAAACCCCAGGTCTTCTGGTGCAGACACAGTATGGAAGTACATTGTACCCGCTCTATTTCAGGCTGAAGTCTAAAGCAAAAGGTGTCTGTCCTCATAGATGAAGAGATTTCAGGGAGAGTGAGGGAACAAAGATAGAGAAATTATTTGTTGACATGAGATACAGATGGGGACAAAAATTAAAAGGATGGGTGTGCAAGTCTAGATGATGATTATTATGATGACTTTATATATATTCACAGATGTTTTACTGTGTCAGGGAGCCATTTCTGATTTAAACAAAGATAAGGCATATCATCAAATGGAGAAAGGCTTCTGATTTTATTAGTTCATAGAAGTCTAGCGCAAGTAATTATGGTTAAAGGTATAGAAGATAACATTATAGTATTGACATAAAAAATATCCAGCCTGGAAAGGAAAAATAAGAGTAGAAAATAGTGTTTAAAAGTCTCCTGTTAGCTGTAAAGTGACACCAGAAAGTCACCTGTGTAAGTATGCGGTGCACTGACACACTTTGTTGGTCTGCAGTGCTATCCAGGCCTTGGAGCTGAAATGAGGGAAAATGCCAGTTAATGCAATGGTTGGCCGGAGTGCCTCTGGAGAGAGGCTGTGCCGCAGGCAGTGGAAAGGGTGTCTGATGGTCGTGACTACCAGGAGCATCTAAGGAAATGAGGCAGAACAAGGAGTAAGTTGAAGAATAAAGATCCATGGAGAGAAGCTAGTGATGGTTCCAAGCAGAGCAAGGACCAGTGAGAAGGGGAAGCTCTTAGAGAGGAAACAAGTTACACCACAGGAAGAGCTGACAGTCCTGAACTCTGAGTAGCAGAGAAAGCAACTAGCCATCCTAGCCGTGTGATGCACTTAAAAGCTACACTGAAATAAACAAGGTAAAAAGGGAAACATTCTGTCACTCTATACTGTTTTATTTTCTTTTCCTCATTTAAATTCATTCAAAACTTCCCATGGGCAGACAGGTGTTCAGCCATCCCCAGAAGAGCAGGACTCCATCACATATAACCATGACTTGGGAAGACAAATTTGATCACTCTGAATGTTCCAGTTGCCTTCTTCCCCCAGCTGAATATACTGAGCATGATATCATATGGTGTGGGATATCCCTGTGGTCATTTGGGGTCACCTGTCCTGAATATGCCCCCTCCCATCTTCTTATGCCCTCCTTCCCCCCCTCCCATCATCGTGCCCACTGGTGGGGCAGCATGAGAAGCAAAAAAGACCTTTTACTCTGCCCAGCAATAGCTAAAATATCTCTGAATTATCAGCACTGTTTCCAGTACAAATTGAAAACTTAGCCCCATATTAGCTGCTCTGTAGAAAATTAACTCTCTCCCAGGCAAAACCAGTAGAGGATAACAGCTCAAGCCACTCTTTTAGTAATGGCTTCTCAACATTTCTATAATAACCCTTATTACAATCAGTGATTTCTTCACAGAAAAGTTATGGCAGACCTACAGCTACCATGGATATCTCTCTGGGGTGGAACATCCCCAAGCCACATCATTGTAATTGCACCATAGAGGTCTTCTCTTTGAAAATCATTCATTTCTTAACTCTAACTTTAATAAGGTTGAGGGATTCACTATCATCTCTCCATTAGAAACAACTGATGTTGAAGCATTCATGCACATAGTGGATCATTACTGGTGATAAAAACAGTCTCTGTTAACACCCAGGACTCATGCATCATACAAATTGAATTATATCTAAGGGTTAAAAAGAACAAGCTATGAAGCTTTGACCCGTGGATCGATAAGGAACTTACATCTCCAGCAATGTGTGTCTCTTAATCAAAACCATGGCTGCTCATTTATATCAAAATAAAAGGTCATTGATGCACTTTCAGAGAAAAGATTGACAACTTTCCAAAACACCTTCATTCTCTGATCCTTAAAATCTTCTAATGAGCAAGAAATGTACAAGAGGAAGTTCTTCTGACTGAAAAACACAGTAAGAACTTAAATAAAAGACAGCAGATATGAAACTGGAAATAAACCTTTCAGTCCTTTGTCTGACAAAGCTGACATGATCAGAAACCTTTGTATCCATGTTCCTTTTAAGAGCAGCGACAGTCTGAACTCATCTGGTGACTCTAGGAGCTAAATTTTAATACAACAGGCATCTCATCAATCTTTAGGTAAAAACAATTAAAAAACACTTCACGTTTAAAATAATGCGTCTCTGAACAAATATTGCTCTACACAGGTTCTCTATGAAACCACATTTTGTTTTTCATACTATCAGTAAATGTTTGAATAATAACCAGAATATTTGTATGGTCTTGGCATAATAACAATATCTGTAAGATAAGTTTTTATGAAAGTTATGCAGCAATGTCAGTAATGAGTTTCAGATTTATTCTGTTAAGAAATTTATAAAAAATAACTTGCTTTCATGTAAACAGAGGAACACATCACAAAGGTCTTGTTCTTGTAGTTACTCAGTTTTACTTTGACAACTTTATCAAACTAAGAGTTAAGTAAAACTTCATTAATTGTGGAGTAAAAGTTGAAAATGGATAATAGGTCACTCAATTTCCATAAGAACTAAACATGCAAAATATCACTGGTAAAAGTCGTGTATCCTATTTTGGTCATGTTGTATTGTATAACAGTCAGTATCAATAGGGAAGTGTAAAACTGATTGAAAGTTCTGGCCATATGTGAATCATTTCTAATACATGCAGAGTTTGTTTTAATAACACTAGAACATTCATGAATATATTAACATAATAGACCTTATAACATATAAAATTTAATCTCTAGATTTTTTGTCTTAGGAGAAATAAGGACAGAAATTCTAAGTGAGCACAAATTTCAGTGACTCTGGAGGGTATGGGTTAAACAACAATAATAACAAATGATTTTTTTTTTTAAAGTATAATAATGAAAAGAGAAAATACAAAATAGAACAAAAAGGGACAAGAAAAAGATTAAGGAAAGCAGGACAAGGATGTGAAAGAGCAGTAACACAAATGCCATACAGTGATACATGTAACATGAGGAATAAACAGGAGGAACTGGAATTCTGTATTAAGATACAGGACTGTGACCTCATGAGGTTGAAAAGTGAGTGTTGGAATATGTTGCAGGATTGAAGTGCTGCAGTGGATAGATACAGGCTCTTTGGGACAGACTGAGTGAAAAGGCAAGGAGAGGGTGTTGTGAGAGGGCAGCTGGAATGTATGGAACTCTCTGTTGATGGTGTAGTTCAATCCTGGTGGGCTCCACAGAGCCACTCACTCACTCTGCCCTGGTGGAATAGAGGAGAGAATCAGAAGGATAGGACTGTGAAACCTTGTGTGTTCCAATAAGAACAGTTCAATAGGTAAAGCAACTGCCACATGCACAAGCAAAGCAAAACAAGGAATTAATTCACCACTTCCCATTAGCCATCAGGTATACAGCCATCCCTAGGAAAACAAGAAATCTCACATTCACAGGTCTAGGCCCATGTGATGTCTTCTGGAAGGATAACATAGAAGGAAAGAGGAATTTCTGAAAGATTTTTGGAGTGGACTGTAAACTACTTCCTGACGTAAATGATCCAAGGAACAAATAAAGGAAAATGCGATGTGATGTATCGGCAGAAGTATAACTGCAGGCACCTGAACATGCAGAGCTGGACCTGCTGCCAAGCAGATCTGCAGGAGACCTTGGTGTCTGTGTGGCCAGCAAGCTGACTATGAGCCAGAAGGTGAAGATAAACAGCATCCTGGGCTGCAGTAGGAAAAGCACCACCAGCAGGTCAAGGGAGGGGCTCTTCCTATCTACTCAGCAGTATCAAGGACAGACCTGGAATAATAGGTCCAGTTCTGGCTTCCCAGTACAAGAGAAATAATGGGCTTATTGGAATGAGTTCAGTGAATTGTGGAGCAGAACTTGGCACTCCCTGTTGAAAACACATTGCATACAAAGAATTTGATGCAACACCAGAAGGGACAGGATCTCCACAACAGATACAGAAAAGGGTATAATTCAGGAATCAGTTTCTAATGAATATTCTCTCATGACAGACAGGAATATTCTCTCATGACAGGGTAGCAGGGAAATACTCTGGCATGGGGGATTCAAAGAGAGTAAGACAGAACACTTCCGTGGGTGAGTGGTAGAGCAGTGAAGATTACAGAGCTGTGTAGTGGAAGTTTTTGGTGGTTAGACACAACCATGGCTAACCTGACCGGGTATAGTGTCAGCCCAGTTTAGAGTGCAAAATTAGACTAGATTATTTACAAACATCCCTTCTAACCAGTATTTCTGAAATTTTATGAATGCTCCATGATGAAGACAACCATTTTAAAACCCATTGGTCTGTAAACCTGTTTTTCTACCTGCTGTTAATTTGAAATACCAGAACCAATCCCTTATGTGATATTCATGAGTCAGATAGCAATGCCTAGACATGACATGTCATTTCATCTTTAGACAATATAAAATAAACTCTTTTGCTAAGCTGATAAGAAATAAATTACAAGGAACATTACAGCTCAGGAAAACATCCTCCCTTTTTTCTCTTAAGAAAAACCAACCAAATAAACAAAAAACCCAACCAAAACCCATTATAACCAAATAAACTGAGGCTTAGAACAACATTGAAAAAATAAATTATGTAGCCTTTTCAAGTTTTTTCAGTGAAGTATAGAATTTCTCAGCAATTTAAAATATCACTGGGATATTCAAGCCACCTCTTTTGACTTTCTATGTTCCTCCTCCTTAATATATATTTCTTGTTAAAATTTCATTCTGCTTCCTGGTGATTATACTTTTCATTATTTTGATGTTTGAAAATGCAAATTACATTTAAGTAAACATTGTATTTCATTATATTTCATATTAGATAAAAAGTTTTGCTCAACATGGTACTCTTTTAAAATATTTTTTTCCAGAAGTTTAAAGAAATCCATTGGTTTCATTATTTCCTTAGAAACTCTATGTAATTTTCTTTCAAGAGGAATATTTTCTCTCTTGACATGCTATGAAGGAAAATAATTAAAATCACAATATTTGGGTACTTGTGAGGGTGACAAAGACCGCACTGGCATCATTCAATTAGCCCTGTTTTACACATATGTATATCAGTTTTTTATGCAGCAGGATGCAAGTTTTATTTTAATCAAGAATCTTATTGTTTCATATCCTAGAAGAAACACTGAAGAAACATCATGCAAGACATGCCAGCAGACTCACATCTTAAAAGAATTATCACAAATTCTGAATTTTGACCTGAAAAGCCATACTTTGTCCAGACAAAACGCACCTCAAATAAATATTTTAGCTATAATTGAATTTCAGTGTAAGTTGAATACAGCAGCTTCCAGAAAATTTGGAATGTAGCCCCAGGAATTCACAGTATGTATTCCTGTGGAAGAGATGTTTATTCTCTTGGGACCAGTACTCTCAATGACAGGTCCTGTGAATTTTATGTGGATAATTGTTCGAATTTTGTTCCTGTTTTGAGCTTTACAATAAGGCATTTAATGAAACTTATTAAAAATTCCCTGCTTTGTCAGGTTTTTTTTACTTGATCAGATCACAAGAGCTTTCACAGAAAAAGCCTACCAATGAGTCAGAAATACATGAAACTAAAAGCAATTGTTTACTTTCCTAAAGGCTCCAACTTACCATATACAAAACAAGGTTACAGTTAAAAGAGAAGGAAATATTTGTTCCTATAAAATAAAAATAAAATTAAGGCCAGGAATTATTCCACTGAAATCAATCACAGAATCCCATGTAGCAAGACTGCTAGATTGTGTTCTGAGTTTTGGCCCCATCACGGCTACTTTAGGACTTCTTTTACCTCACTGAGCCAACAAAATAACCAGTTGTACATGTCAACATTTTCTTCATAATTTTATTTTGGTTTTCTACTCTCAAACTTACCTCATGACATTTAAAACTGAACAGTAATAGGGATGTAAAATCCATCTCATAGGGCCACTGCAATTTTTGTGGGTTATATAAATTCCAGATAATTTAGATGCTAATAAATAAATAAATTATCAGTTGTTAATTTTGAACCATTACTGCAAAATACATACAGCACTCAGTTTAACTCCCTGCATGGAGTTCTGTCATTGCTGTGTAATGCTTCATATTCCTCCAATGATCATATAAAATGGGAATATAAACTCATAGGAAGACTTGATGCACAATTAATTAGTAGAATAAGGTGTTTTGCTTTCAATTTGTCCTTCTTAGTAAACTGTGATATGACATCATTTTTTTTTTTTTTTACCTTATCAAAACTCAGTACACCTGTTTTTTTCCTGAAAAGATTATTTTCTCCCAAAGTTATTTTAGGAATGGCACCAGTACAGGAAGAAAAAAATATTCTACAGTAAAAATCAAGGGCTTAAAATTTGTGTTCATATTCAAATAATGTGTTCTGAGAAGTATGTTCAGTGTAAGTTTGCATTCCATGACCTCCTCACTGAAGAAAACAGGGAAGCCACATAAAAGGTTGCCCAGTCATAGCCTGTATTTAAACCTGCAAAATGAGCTGGTCTCTCACTGCTTCCTCTTGTTTACTTCTCAGGGAGTAACTCCAGCTCTCCCCAGAAAAAGAGAAGAGGGTCGATTTTCAGGACAGATTCCAGATATATTTATGCAAAACAGATGAACAAAAAAATCCACTCTTTTCTTATCAGGTTGGTAAATTGGAAGGCAGTAAACACAGGGTGGAAATTTTCTGTCATGCCTGACCCTTGAGAAGTGCAGGTATGTGCTAGTATCATGCTTTTAAGCTTACAAATTACCTGCTAATGTGATCTAATTCAGTAGAGCAGCCATCTCCAAATCGTGCACAATTCTTTACCCATTTTACTTTTTCCTGTTCAACTCATAAATTTAATAACAAAGGGTAAAAACAGAGACTTTTGATGTAGTCTGTAAAGTTGAGTTTTTTGACCCCAACTGTTCATACAAAACCAAAGTCTGAGCTGCTGTAAGTGAAGAGTGTTGTGGAGTTTTTTTTTGGAAAGGAACAGCCTGTAGATACTTCTACTGACATGGAGAACTCTTTCACACCTCTCATATCTGACAGTCCTGTATGGTAGAGGCTGAGAGTGTAGCATGACACAGACTACCATTAAGATCTAATCCTGTCATAAATCTGAGTTCACTGTATTAGAGCCAAACACTCACAAGTCCAGAAAAAAAATGAAGTTCCTTTAAAATTCTAACCCTCTTGTATCAGATCACATCCTAGTTTTCTATCACTGACTATTTTAGCCTTAGTAAGACAGACCTTATGTGACAATAAACAATCTGACAGTGGCTTATAGGACAGGGTTTATACATCCATCAGTCTCTCTGCTCATTGGTGATATTCTGAGCATGTCTGCCACCATCCAGGATATCCAGGTCTCTTAGCCTTATTTCATGTACTAATTTTCTATAATACTTCACTATGTGATACAACTCTCTGTGGCAAAGAAGCAATAAGTATTCACATGAATCCCTTCTGATTATTCTCTGGGTATTTATGATTGCTTCTTTCAGCTGACAGAAAAGAAAGGATTTCATTATCATAGTTTAAATTACTTACAGCTCCATCATGTCTCCAAAACCCACCATCAAATAAACTGTTTACATTGCAATGTCATTGTTTTCTGTACAAAGTTTGTTAAGGGCAGTTAATCAAGCCAAAATAAGTAAAATATTAACAGAATGGAGGACATTGCAATCCTTTACTTTTTCTTAAACTTGTATGAAGTGGTCATAAAACAAAGCAAGACTATCAATGTCTCATACAGTCATTTGGCAGGAAACTCTGTGAGCTGCTTAAAATATTGTCCTTGTGAATTACTTGGGGCATTTTTCAAAAGGGTCCTTTTCTGTTCTCATTTTCTACACCTATCAATTGACTGCTCCAAGGAAAGGCATTTTTTATTGCTATACTCATCCAAGAAAAAGGGAAAAAAAATTAGTGACAGACCTTGAGAGAAATAGAAAGCAGCAATAACTTGTGTCACTCTATTTGAGAGCAGATGAATAAAAAGACAGTAAAACCAAGCTGGTAATATTGCCCAGGTAATACATTATGCCAACCACAACTTTATACAGTATTAGTTAATGTAGCTTTCACATAACTTCTGGGAGTTTTAATGTACTGATTTTCCTTTTCTGCCTTAGAAGATGAAACAGCGAAATCTCTCCTAAGCTCTCAATATCAGTATGGTAAATTTTGGTGTAGATTTTGCCTTTTGCTGTGAATCTAAATTCCAGACTAATGACATTTTTAGGCTGTTATATTTTCTGCATAATATTGCTGATTGAATAGATCCAGAATATTGTGGCTCCTCTTTTACGCATTTTTCAATACTTCTTTAAAATACTGAGATGTGTTTTCCCAGATTTTCCACTAGATTGGCTGATGGGCTGTGAGTTGTGAGCACTGCAGTGGTTCTGTTGGAATCAGCTGGAACCAGCTGTGTCTCACACAGGACAGCCCCTGGCCTCTTATCACACTGCCACCCCTCCAGCTAGACACCTCTGCCACAAACCCCAATACACCAGTACATGAAGAAAATTCTTAATTATTCTGTCTGTGAGATCTGGGCTCAACAAAAGATTACTTTCCTTTGGGATATTTAAAATAATGTTAAAGAGGAGCTTAAATACAAATTAAAACAGTCCTTACAACACAGAGGTGAAAAATACAATCAGTCAGAGGAAAGTAAAATTAATCTTGTTGCCCCAAGGCACATCCGTTTCTCAATGAAAAAAATCTCAAATATGTTGTAGCCTACAGGAAGTTATGTTTGGCTGATTTTTAAAAGTTTGGAAAGTGATGATTATTTTTCTGTCAAGGAGGAATTCTGACTCATCAGACTTGATGAATTTGTACAGAGGACTTACATAGACACGGTATGTTGGACTTATTGCTCATTTCAGATCAGCAAGGTAGTATGTGAGCAGGAAGTCTGATATCCTTGAGTGTTTAGTCTGCTGTGCTCTGACAGCTTGCGGCCAGGCTGTAAATCAAGTTAAATAAGAATAAACTAATCAAGCATCAAGGAAAGCATTGATTAACTTGGTAAGTAAGTGTAGTCCTTCTGTCCTCTTTTGCTTACTGAGTTTGGATAAAACCTGAGTCAGAACTTGGCCTACCTTTGACTAGACAATATGCCATAAATCTTTAATTTAATTTGAGTGCTCCTTAGGATTATGTAATGGATGGAAGTGCATGGAAAAAGGTATTGATTAATGGCTGTGACAACGAGACCTATAATGGACATTGACAATGCTCTGGAAGCACTTAATGTTGCACACAATGACAAAGTACAACTGTGCTGATAAAGTAGTTGTTCTCAACAGAAGGAGGGGAGGTCAGACAGAAGCATAATGTATTAATTACCTCTAAGTCAAAGACAGGCATGTAAAAAATCTCTCTAAAAGCAATTTATTATTTAATAAGATAAATTAATGTCCAAGCTTTATTTCTGTGGCTTTTTAAACAGTGTCCTGAGTACTTTGGTTCTAGACAAGCTGTATCATCCTTCAAAAGTTGTAGAATATTGTTTTCCACTGGGAACTAAATGTTGTGATTTTTTGTCAGGTGTGGTCATACATAAACTTAATTCATAGCACCATAGCATCAGCAAGCTTATACTTAAAAAATTATTATTTTAAGTTAAAAAAATCTTCTAGAAACACTTCTGTCACACTAATACATACTGTTAGTATGTACTGCTAAACAATATAAAGAATGAATATTTTAAGGAAATTTTAATTTTAAAACACATTGCTTTGTCCTGAAAAAAAATATATCTTCTTGAAAATGAAATTCAATATCTTTCTTCCTTGGAGTGGAAACTTGGTACTGGAGAGAAAAGGAGAGCAGAATACAATACCTTCTTTTATTCACTTATACCTATACAAATTCCCATTAGTGTCAATGGACGTATAGTGAATGAAATCTAATGAATAGAGAAAAAATCCTATCATGAACAATTAAAAAATATTATTTTGAGCTAATATACTCTGGAAAGCCTTCCTGACAGCCCATCAAAAGTCCAAGGAACTGTAGTTATACCACTCCTGCTTATGTGTCCATTGCTTGATGTGCCTTTTTACCATGCTTAACTGACGCTAATGTTCACAGGGAAAGAGGCAGAAACTCCACTATGTTGAAATTCACATCTCCAAGGCAGAAAGAACATCAGCACTGTCAGTGCCAGTGCTACTTTCTTTGTCAGATTGATGTGAAATCCAGGTACAGCACATGTCCTTAAGAAGGCAGAAGGTAACACTGACAATGTGAACAGCACTAGGAAGCAGACGAAAACTGTAATTTCATTTGCAGTCAAAAGAGACATCACTCACTGCCAATGAATGTGATAAGAACCCATGCCTGCTCTGCCTGTTTTGGTGCACAGTCTGAGCGCTGTGATTAGTGTAGGTGCCACAAATATATGAGATAAGAAATAGCAGGTGCCCCATCTCTAGCTTTTCACAGAAGCCCTCTCCCTCTCCCAGCAGCCTTGGGGGACATTTTCCTGCAAGTCATGCCCAGGACCAGACACTCTCTACCAGTTTAGCAGGAAGAACACCAGCTCCAAAGGCCCTTCACCTCTCTACACAGCGGAATGTCATAGGTTTCAGCCACCATTTTAGGTCAAGGGGTCTTGTCTCCATTTTATGATAGGTAGCCATGACTTTGTTAGATATCGTTCTGCTCTATGACTGGCTGATGACAATTTCTTGGCATCATCATAACAACATGTTCTTCTGAGATTGACTCCCCACTTCCTTTGGACTGGGAAGTGTTCAAATAGAAATATATGTACTTCTGTATATCTATATACAGATAGATAGATAGATAGGTGTATAAATAATATTGTATTTAATTATGCATAGATACATTATTTACAAAATATACACATCTATATATAAATATATGCACTATATATATACATTTATGGAACTATAGAAATTAAATAGATATAGCCATAAAATCATAGGTAAAAAATGGCTAAACCAAGTTTAATAAAAGCTAATAGAACGGATAATTAAATACAAATAGCAAGTCATTAAAAAAAGGTAGAACAAAAATTCAGTGTCCCCACTTTACCAGGTTGCAGAACAAGCCATGGTATATCTGAAGTGTGGAATTTTAAGAAGGTGGATGGGTGACAAATGGGATAGGGGACAGGGTACAGACAAAGCTGTCTGAAAATGGAAAACCAGAACAAATGTTAACTTCAGAAAAAATTGTATGGATGGACATTAAGAAAAAGACACAAAGGGAATCCCCCAGAAGACTGCTTTCTTTTGCTTTCTTTTGGTGTTTGCACTGACATGTGCTTCAGGCTCAAAAGTATCATGTAGGTGGACTGGCTGGGACAGTGAACAGATTTAACATTAAGCTGGTCACCAGTGACATAATATTAAATAAATTGTTCACTTGATGGTTACAATTCACTGCATAATCTTTTGTTTCCAAAAATTCTGGCTATGCAAATACTAATGTGTGTAAAAAACCAAATGCACATTGCAATTTGATCAAAGATGTCTGAATAAAACTTTACTTTGTGGGTTTTTCTGGATGACGATAAAATTTATCCAGAATGACTCGATTTACGATATGTCTCTAAGTGCATATGCCAATATGTCTCTAAGTGCAGAGCCACTCAAGCAACCATGTGCCAAGATGACAACATCAATACCAATACCATCAGTACAATACCAATAGGTTCCTTCATTTAATTGTGTAACATCCTAGAACGGAGTGGGATCATCTTGGTTAGAGTTGTGCTACCTAGAGTTCACCAATGAAGATTCTTCCTTTTCATGATGGGAGAAGCCTTTTGTAAACTGACATCCTACTCCTACTTGATTTGCAATGGAGAGCATCTGGCTTGTATCTGAAATAATAATTATCTTCTTCTGACACATTTATGAGTTTTCCCTTCATTAATTTTTATCTGGGAAATATTCATTGCTACGGTAGGGTAGCTTTAGAACAAACACCTGGTTTTTACAACTCTTATCAGAAATTTGCAAGGTTTCAGGCAGGGAACAGCTTAAAATTAATGAAGTGAAAAGCTTAACCCTTTGGGCCTCCTTTTGAAGTGTCTCAGCAGTACCCTTTCCAGTAGCTTTGAAGGGTAATTTTTTCCTTTACTCCATATATGTTATTCTCCCTCAGTGACTCACAACTCACAAGGTGCCATTACTTTCTGCAAACCATAAGTAGCAGAAAGTGAAATATAGAACAGAAGTCATTTCAACTGAAAGATCTGAAACCTTCCCCAGGATTAAAAATTTATTCTGAATTCATTGTCTTTCTCAATGCAAACAAAGAATGAATTTAATGCCTTCGAACTCCCTATGGTCAAAGCCTCTATACATTCCCTGTATTCCTGTTAATAACCTCTAACAAAGAAACCTTGATTTTTTTTAAGATGGTTCACAACATCTGGCAGCAACCATTAAAGTTATCTAGGCTACCTCCCTTAAGTCAGTAAAAGGTACTGTGAGAAAAATGCCAAATAGTTGTTCTGCGAAGGGAACAGAATTTCCCAAAATTATTTATCAGCTCATAAAATAGCAAACAAATTTATTTAGAAAGTGTACTAGGAACAAAGTGAAGCTGTTTGGATAAAGTATTTTTTTTACTTCAATCACCATGTAAAATATACAAACACTGTTATCTCTCCTAAAGAGAGAATTCTTGACAAATAGAAGTACAGAACATGTTGAATTGATATGAGTTCTAACACATATGGTCTCATAACACACCAAATTATGATAGGCTTCAACATTCAACTTACTTCCCATATTTATTACACATATAAATATATATTGTTTCATGCAAAAAAACCGAAAAAAAACCCAAAAAAACCCCAAAGCAAAACAAAAAACTTTTATTTCTTTAAGCCAAACCCTCATTTTCAGAGTTAAGGTATAACCCATTACAAAACCTGATATTTGAGGAAGGACTGAAAACTCACTCTCTTGGTGACAAAACAGGCTTTCATTATCTCTGAGTCATGGTGCAGAGATCTGGGTGGTGCTGGGATGGATATTGTGTATTCTTTTTTGAACAACTCAACTGTTTGGTTTTTTTTTTCTTTTTGCTTTGAGTTATGTTTGGATAATATTTCTCAATGTATGCAGCTAAAAGTTTTTGTTTTGATGTCTTCATATGATGAATTTTGACTTCAAAATATCACTTTCCAAAATTTATCTATGAAAGTCTCATGAAAATAATGGCTGTCTTAGCACACAAGCACAGAGATAATAGGTCTAGTTTGCACAAGGAGCTGCAGTTCTAGCATTTGCTAATCTTTCTACACCTAATTGTGATGTTAGCTGATCATTTCAACATTCAGAATATAATTTTCTATTCTTCTTATAAAAGAACAAGAAATAAAAAATAATAAGAATAACCTCTTTAATTAGTTGACACAGTACCTGCACTACCAGCACAATAAAAAAACCAAACAACAAAACAACCAACACTCTGTTGTTCATAAGGGATTCTTGTAGTCCTATGCAAAGGTGCTTTGTGCCTTCCACAAAAAAAAATTCATTTGAGCCTTTAAATAAGGTTTTCATCTTTGCCTTCCATGGATATGTTGTTCTTTTAAATTACAAGTTCAGAAGAAATTCTCATTATTGTTAAGTGAATGAGATTCCACCCATGTGCAAGAAGTCTATATTTATATATCAAGTCTATATATCAAATTAAATTACTTGAAAACTCTTCTAGCATTAAAAAAAATCTGCTGTTCCCTACTGTGACATACTTGACTCTGTTTGCAAAAGAAAAAGACACCTATTTTGCCTATTATGAAGGACATGTAAGAATTTTTTAGAATTCTACCACTTTTAAGAATTAAAAAGAAAAATAAAAAATCCTAATATTGCATTAATTCTTAAATACACAGGGCATGGTTCATTTTTAAAAGCCTACTACAATAAGAACAAAGATTTTAACAACTTTAACATAAATTTAAGTTCCTCGCTTCAACTGTGAACAGAAGCATTTACCCTTAATAGATGAGAACTTTACACCAAAAACTGTAGAGCTGCATACTTAAAACCCTTAATTTTTAAATGTTTCAGTTCCTGCTACTGGACTTACGTTTAATTGTCTCTCACTTCACTGAAGTAAGGACTCTAAACAGAAACATAAAATCCTGAACAGGCTTAAGATCAAATGCCATTTACTAAGTTGCTTTTCTTAGGGAAAAACAGGGTTTATCCCCAGCTAATGGTTTTCAAACATACTAAACAATTTAACCATATTTTGCAGAGATCTTGACTATTTCAGGAACTATATAGGAACTTATAGAAATTGACTGTGCAGTTCTATTTATGCAAATTCTATTAAATATTTGAACTAATAATTTGGCCACTTTGATTTGAAATTTAAGTTGATAATTTCGTGCTACAATTCCACCTGCTTATTTTAATACCAGGAATTTACAAACAAAATCCCATTTGTTTGGGCTCACTGTGAACTAGCTGTCTTATATATTTGTCCTCAATTTGAAAAGATACAAAATAAATTTTTTAAAGAATTCCTACATACAGGCCATATATGTGATCATATATGTTAATGTTTTGTGAGACGCTCATGAATAATTATGGAAATAACCATAGTCAAATTTAATTAAAAATTATTGTCTCATCCGCAGAAAAAAAGGCAAAGATATGTTTGCAACAATCAAAAAATCTAAAGATCAAAGAACACTGATTTCTACCTGATCTAGCAGTGTTCATGGCTTGATTAACTGAATGACCTAGTATCATTCCATCACTTCGTTTCTCTTTGCAAATCTTTGTTTACACATAAAACAATAAGCTTGTAAATTTAAGAAGATAGCCAAGCTCCATAAATTAGTTTTAATAAAAATCAAACCATAAATGTTCAATTACTTATCTTGTTCTCTTTTATCTTTCTCTTTTCATGGTAATAGATTGGAGACAGTTGTGTGCGTATCTTTTCTGCTACATCAGGTGTAAAGATGGTGGAAGATAGTGCAGTTGTCAGTTAACCATGCCCTGTAACACAATGCTGTTATGGAGGTTCAGGTATCAGCCTCAGTACCCCCTCTTATAAAAAGTGGTAACAAGACTAAGTAATGAGCCAACACTGAGACAGGTCTCAGCCTTTTTCCAGGACACAGGCTAGACTAACAAAGAGCTCACCAAAATTCATCATGCTCAGGCTATCAGTAGCTGACCTAACTGGATAAATTACAGGTTTTGAAAAAACTGTGTTGCAGGTGGCACCGCAGTATAGGGAAACTCAAATTACTCTTAGAAAAAATAGCATTGCAAGACTTGCAACGCTTACATATTAATGTGTGCAACACAGTAGGTCACAGCCAAACACACAGACATTAGATCTCTGTATGGAGGGAAGGGCTGCCATCCAGGGTGAACTCAGCAGGCCTGAGAGGCGGACCTGTGTAAAACTCATGAAGTTCAACAAGGTCAAATGTAAGGTCCTGCATGGGGACACCTCCAAGCACAAATACAGGCTTGGCAGAGAATAGATTGAAAGCAGCCATGTGGAGAAGACCTAGGGTGGTAGGTAGATGACAAGCTGGATGCAATCTGGCGGGGCACACTTGCAGCCCAGAAAGCCAGCTGTATCAAAAGGTCTACCCTCTACCCCTCTACCCTGCTCCGGTGAGACCGCACCTGGCATACTGTGCCCAGCTCTGGGGCCTGCAATGTATGGGCAATGATGCAAGCAAGAGTTGCAGAGCAAGTCCAGAGGAGGCCACAAAGATAATTGGAGGGTTGGATTACCTCTCCTAAGAGAAAAGGCTGAGAGAGCTGGGATTGTTCAGCCTGGAAAAGACAAGACTCTGGGGAGACCTCATGGCAGTCTCCCAGTCCCTAGAAGGGGCCTGCAGAAAGCAGGAGGGACTTTTTGCAAGGACATGTAAGTGATGGCTTTAAACTGAAAGAGGGTGGATTTCGATTAACTATTAGGAAGAAATTCTTTGCTCTGAGGGTGGTGAGGCACTGGAACAGGTTGCCCAGAGAAAATGTGGTTGTCCTATCCTTGTAAGTGTTCAAGACCAGGCTGGATGCAACCTTTGAGCAACCTGGTCTAGTGGAAAGTACCCCTTCCCATGGCAGGGGCATTGGAACTAGATGATCTTTAAGGTCCCTTCCAAACTAAACTATTCAATGAATCTATGATTCTACAAACTTTTCTTACAGAGTGATGAGAGGAAGATGCAAGCAAAATATGCTGGAGCTAACAATCCTTACAAAGAAGGACTACTCTAGCAAGCCCAAAGAGAGACAAAGAGGCTACAGTGTACAGTCTGTAAATTCCAGAGATTATACTCCTCAGGTGTCTTGGTAAAATCTGTTTAAACTAAATCTTTTACAGCCTACCAAAACAGACCACTAGAATGCTTTTAGTTACTGCATTTGAAAACTTCAGAGGTTTTCCTCTTGGAGTTTTGTAGGAAGGATGGATAACAAAAGCCTAAAGTGTTTTGTATCAAGTGCTTCCTTACCATCCTCTCAGCATAAGTCAACGCAGGGAACACTCAGCTGCACATAGCTGGAGGCACATATCAACAGAAACAAAAACATGTTCCAGAGCACAATTACTGAAATTATAAACTTTGTTTTAAACAGATCCACTTGATTTTGTTTATGAAATGCTTTTTATTTTTTATTATATTTCTTTTGTCTTCTTTCATTTTTGTTGTGACAGTTTAGAAACATAATTCTGCTTTTTCACACACCATCAGAAGAGTGAGATTTTCTAAAAGCATTGAGTGTTGACCCAACTGTGTCTATTCATGCCAATATGAACCTTACCTCCGACTCTGGGGGAATGGATTTTTTTTTATATTTATTGTTTGCCTTTCCTTCTAATTGAAGTTCTTTCAAAAGAAAAGGCAAAAAGTTTCTGTGAGGGAAACAAGGTTGGAAAGAATGAATTCAGCAAAAACTGGGCAATTCAGCACTAGCAAAGTAAAGAATTAGCAGCTAGGAACAGCGTTAGCGCGCATTCTCTGGGCCAAGAAATAGCACTACAAATAATAAGAATTGACCACTATCGATTTCCTGACCTGATTTCTCTACCCTTTGGTGCCAGAGATTCTGCAGGTGATTAGCAAATATTCTCTGTCTACCTTCCTGGCCATCTTTTGCCATTGCCTTGTACACAGTGACTTTTCAAATCCAGTATTTCTTTTGTACTAAAAGTAAAATGTCGAACACAATGCAAACCCAGTTTCACTTTGAAACATGTAGACACCACTATGTTACAAACAAATAATATTAGGTGACAAAAAGTATAGATGTGTTCAAAGTTCAGAAGATGAAGTAAAGGAAAAAAATAACTTGAGAAATTATAACAATCCTGTGGTCAATAATTTTCTTATTGATTTCAATGGAAAAATATTTTTGTAACTAATTTATGTTAAGACTGATGAAGAAAGCACCACATGAATGATTTTCTGGGAAAAAATACATTTTTCTCAAAATTTGAATTTTCTGTAGAACTTCATTCTGAGGAAAAAGTTAATTTACATCTGAAAATGAAATTAAGCATTGAATTTTCAGTATATTCAACTGAGAATTTTAATATTTTTCAAAGAGTTTCAACCGCATTTCTCTAAAAGTAATAGGCTTTACTATGTGGAGACTCCTCATCTTGAAGACTTACATGTCCCAGAGTAAATGGGGATATACTCAGTTAAAAAAAAACAATGGGCATTCACATACTGCATAGCAATTCTGCTAAACCGGTTGCATGTACCTTTTCCTGGACTAAATAAAGCTTAGATTTCAAGTCTTATTTGGAGAAACCTGGCAAGAAAAAATTTAGCTGGAAAGAGGCTGAGAACAAACTTGTCCTGCATGTAGCGTATTCTTGTTCAGGACTGCTTCCAGTATGTTTTCAGTGTGGTTTTGCTTTAAGACAATTCTGTTTTCTCACTCCTTCAAATATCTGGCTTTGTTCTCAGGAAAAATAAAACACTTTTTTGTGCCTTTAATTTTGTTTTGGAATGGAATTGTCATATTCATTTCAATACTCATTACAATATGTTTTGAATTTAGAAGAAAACTATGTAACATTAGGAAATCCCCTAGCAATATGTACAAATAGGATAAAACTTCAGATATATAAATCTTGAACACTGGCTATTAATTTTAGTAGTAAATATATAAAGCTCTTTTCTGTGTTTGGAAATGTTCCATACTAATCAGATTATGGTTCTCAAATTTATTTAAATCAGAGTTACTGCATTATAACTCTTGATACTTATTTTAAAGCGCAAAGAACTTGTATATACTTTAAATTCCTTGAGAATTTTCATGTCCCTTATGAATATAAAATATACCATTAGCAAAGAAAGCTGTTTCATTAAGTTCATGGGGTGTAGAATTACTAAAAAAAATCTGAGATATAGCTTATAAAGTATATTAAGCCAAAAAGAAAATTAGGCATATGAATGATGAGGAACAGGCAGTGGAAGTGAATAATAAAAAGATAATATTGCATTGATATTAAATATAATTTAGTTTGGGAGGTTGTTTTGGGTTTTGGGGGGTGTTTTTAATAACGATATCATGAGATGTCTAGTAGGAATAGTTTAAAGAAACATGAATTTTCATGATCAGGTGGAAGAATATTCAAAATGTTTAATATACTCAAGCATGGACACAAAGTGTTGACTGAACTAAGTTTCTGAAATAACTGTCATATGAAATGAAAGATTCAGTAAAAAGGGTTTAAAATCATGTCAGGTCAGCAGCATTCTTATATGAAAATGGAATAGCAAAATAGTCCCTGCATTTAAGAAACTAATATGAGTGGTATGATTTCTATAACACATAAGATATTTGTATGTGTCATGCAGTAACAGTTTGTATAGAATGAAGAAAAAGAAAATAATAAAATGCTGATTTACAGGAGTGAGTTCATGACAGAATAACTTGGTAGATTTCTTTGAGCAAGTTAGTAGCTTTCTACAGAGAGAAGATTTATGTTGGCTGCAGATAACTTGAGTCTATCATTTGATACTGGCCATATGGGAAACAATTAGGAAGCCAGAAATGCTGGTTAATACAAAAATAATAAGCTGAACAAGAAACCAGTTAAATGAAGAGCTGTGAGGCTAAAAAAATGTATTAATTAAACTATTAAATTTTTAATGGTAAATAGTCTGGATGCATTTTCAGTACAGAAGAATGAAATACAGGAATACCTGAGTAGCCCTGATGAACCAAGTCATATGAACAAGGTTTGAGCTTTCCTTCACTGGAATTCTACTGCTTTGAATTCTAAAATATTAATAGTATCAAGTAAGTGCCGTAAGTCATCTAGATTCCATCAAGATTTTGAGAATACATGTTGTCCTAAGTGCTTTTCTTGCATTTCCAAATACAACTTTTTTTTTTATTAATTATATATAACTGAGGCCTTGCTCAATGATGGAGAGTTTACTTTTCCCTTTCACTTCAAACTCAGTGGCCACCACAATTACCAAGTGTATGAATAGCCAGGTCTTTTGAAGTGGATTTGAACTTGAATTCTTCCTCTCCTATGCAAGCATCCTTTTTTCACATTTTAGGTTATTTTAGGATAGCACTTTTGATCTTTCTGAAATGATTATATGAAAGAGAGTCAGACAAAAACTTTAGTTAAGTCTGCTCATGTCACAGAATCATAGAATATCCTGCATTGGAAGGGACCCACAAGTATCATTGAAGTTTAATCCCTGTCCCTGCAAAGGACAACTCCAAAAATGACACCATGTGCCTGAGAGCATTGTCCAAATGCTTTTTGAGTTCTCTCAGGCTTGGTGATGTGACCATTTCCTTAGGGAGGCTGTGCCAGTGCCCAACAAACCTCTGGATGAAGAACCTTTTTGTGATATCCAACCTAAACCTCCCCTGACACAACTTCAGGCCATTCCCTTGGGTCCTGTCAGTGGTCACCACAGAGAAGGGATCAATGTCTGCCCCTCCTTTTCTACCCACGAGGAAGTTGTAACTGCAGTGAGGCCTCCCCTCAGTCTCCTCCTCTCCAGGCTAGACAGACCAAGTGACCTCAGCCACTCCTTATACAGCTTTTCCTCAAGGTCCTTCACCACCCTTGTGGTCCTCCTTTGAACACTCCCTGACAGGTTTTTGTATTGTGTCACCCAAATCTGCACAGAATATTCACTGGGGCTGCCCCAGGTCAGAGCAGAGCAGGACAATCCCCTCCCTTGCCCGGCTGGAGATGCTGTGCTTGATGCCTCCCAGGACAGGGTTGGCCCTCCTGACTGCCAGGGCACTGCTGCCTCATGGTCAACTTGCCATTGACCAGGACCCCCAGGTCCTTTTCTGCACAGACTGCTCTCCAGCATCTCATTCCCCCCCTCTTGTCTGTACATCCAGGATTGCCCTGTCCCAGCTGCAGAACCCAGCCCTTTCTCTTGTTAAGCTCAATACAGTTGGTGGCTGTCCAGTCCTCTCATTTGTCAAGGTCTGTCTGCAGGGCATCTCTGCCTTTGAGGAGGTCAATGGCTCCTGCCAATTTAGTATTAGCAGCAAACTTAGTAAAGCTTGAGTCCAAGTAATTTATGCAGATGTTGAAGAAAAGATTTCTGTCCTGTTTCCTCTTCTGGTTTTATCCTGAATGTACATTTTTTATTCAAATATTTAATTTAGATAATATTTGGGGAGCAGTAGCTAGTACTCAAGGTTGCTCTTTCCTGGCTAAATTACTGAACAACAGAATATAGAGTCATATTCAGTCTTGGAATCGCAACATTGGGCTTGGAAGGTCTTCTGGAGGTCCAAATACCACCCTTAACACTGACAGAATTGGATTGAGTCCAATTAGAGCAGGTTGCACAGGGCCATGTCCAGTTGAGTGTTGAATACCTCCAAAGCTCAAGGTTTCATTAGCTCTCCAGGTAATGTGCTTCAGAGCTTGACCACCCACAAGTTAAAAAAAAAAAAATTTTCTTTGTAAAACTGCCTTGTACTCACTCTCTGATCCAGTCCACATGTTGCACTTCAGTCTGCTTGTTAGGTAACTTCAACTAGGAGTAGAAAGTGATGTACTCCAATATGTTCTACTGTCCTCTGGAGGAGCATCATCAGGCTTAAGAGAGTTCAGGTTTTGAATCAGTGTGTTCCATAACAGGTTATTCTATATAAATAGTTGATACATGCTGCCCAAAAATATATTTTGCTTTATTTTAGAAGCATGGGTTTATGTGCCTTTAAATCTTAGGGGTTTTTGACATCTGACTTTCAGAAAGGCTCAAGATCAGGTTTGTTTACAGGCGGTCTTAAGAGTCTGGTTACAATAAAAATACAGTCCCATTCTCCTTGTTTGCTAGTTTTAGGCAACTGCAAGCTAAACAGGTGTGAAATGGCCCTTTCTACAGAGGGCCTTTGCCTCTGAGGATGCCAAAACTTCTCTGCATGCTGTTATTGAAGCTGACACACCACATGCAGATTCCTGGATCTCTTTCTTATGTCTCTTACTGTTACTGTACTGAAACTAGATGACAATTCTTTAGGAACTGTAGTCTTTAGAGTGACTAAGACTCATTCTGAACTGACCAAGGGATAAGCAAGAAAACTGATTTGATTTTCTACCAGTGGACCACAAGGCATGTGCCACACATATAGTGCTTTTAAAATAAATAAAGCCCCTTGACCTAGCCAAATGCCTTTTCTTTGTCTGCTGACAGGATTTTATGAATCCTAAAAAAAAGTACCAAACTTTAGCACCACTTTGTACCTTTACAGTCATCATAAAGAATGACTACTGACCCCATATAAACATAATTAAACGTTTGTGAAGCAGGATATAAAACTACCTTTACTATGGCAAGGGTGATACTGTCTCTATATTATAGTGGGAGGGAGGAAGGGAAGAAATCTGTGGCTGAAACATTTTTCTCTTAAATGACCATTTTGTAGTCATATCGTGATATCTAGCTCCTCTGCAGAAGAAAACTAAACAAATTAGCCACAACAAAAATCAGTGGTAGGGAGTGGGAAATATGGGCATGGTTTATAATGTATTGCTGAGATTCAAAAAAATTGGCAGTTTTATCTAATTTCCTTACCTTCATTTTACTGTCTACTTCTACTGTTATGTTTGTATTCAAAGAGATAAATTGCTCTGAGGATAATTTAGGTAACTGGATATTTTTTCGATTTTTTTCAGAGTGGATTATTCTTAGAATGTTGGATGCTGCGTACTCAGCTGTAATAGAAACAAAGTTTTAGTTAACATCATTGTTACTCCATAGCACAATTAACACACAGCTTTCTTGCTGATAGAAGACCAACACCTGTTTCACAGTATAAACCTATAGTGTCTATTCTTTTGAATTGTTGTGTTTACGTCAGTGTTACCGGTTTGTCTTTCAGTTTCACACTTCTTCCTTATATTTCTGGTTAAGCTAACAGGAACCTTAGTTTAGGAAGAAAATGGGTTTTTGCCCTACTTTTGGCAAGTTTGTTTGCTCCTTGCCTTTGTTCTTAGATAAATAAGGGAGGCACTGGACTATAATAGCATGCCATTTTCCTTTCTAAAATGATCATAGATATTCACTTTTTTTCCCAGCAGTGAACACAAAGTATTCTGAATATTAAAATATACTATGATGGCCTTAGCCTCTCTGTGGTTTACTGGAGAACTCCTGCCTAGTACCTTGCTGATGTTCCTTTTAGCTTCAAGAAGTCTCCAGAAAGGTAAATTTCTATAATTTTTGCATGTGATCTGCAAAGCCCTATTCCCCTGAAACTGCTTGAATAGGGCTGCTGCTGATGATCCTCTACTACAACATGGAATAGCAGCCACAGTCAGAGCACTTTTGCAATGAATGTGTTTATTTTACAAATGGACCCATGCATGCTGTGTTATAACTGGCAAGTGGTGAAAAGCTCCTACTGAGGAATGCCTCTAAGCCAGAAGGTCTCCAGGATATCTGATGAGTGATCTCCTGTTGCTTTATTTGGCTCTTGCTGGTACCCATTTCACTGCTGGCTGGACAAATGCCATTCAACAATAAAATATTTTTGCCTGGAAGGCTTGACACAGATGGGTCTGGTCAGATTAGTGCATTTAAGGGTAAGGAATCAAGCCCATGACCTTTTTTACTGATAATGGTATTGTATGTCATACTTTTCACAGAACAGCTGTTCACAGCTGGTCACTGTTTCAGTTTACATTGTACTTCTATTTAATTTTTACTTCTTTCGGCTTTCTTACCTAACACTCTGTATCATTGCAGATCAGTGCATGACCGCCCAAGATAATACATTTTTTGTCTATGCCAAATATAAAAGCAAACCACTTTTGTTCCTTTTGATTTTTGGACAAATGCACTTTTTATTAACAATTGACTAGTCAGTATGGAGATTATTATATCCAAGACTTAAAAATAATTTTATGGTGATTGGATGTAAAATAATTATTATTCTTACCAAACTGACAAAATGTTACAGTGTAACAATTTATACATTGCCATGTAATGCCGTGGTAAAAACTGATACATCAAGCCATTTCTCCTTTGACAAAAATACGAACTGAGAAATACTTCACTGAAGTCAGTAATCTGATTCAAATGAAAGAATAAGTTATAACTACATGACCATAAACCTCATCTATGTATTAGTGTGGTAGATGACTAAACTCAAAAAGTTTCAGAAGTTCTCAGAAAGTAGTTTTTATTGATCATATTCAACATTATTTATTCTAATTGTCTCTTTTTCTTTATTTGAGTCATATTGCAAAAGTAATCCTTTTAATCAAAATAAGTAAGCCCAAATACATTCCTGTCAATGGTATCTAGAGAATTACCTTTTTTTAATCATGAGGTAAGAAAAGAAATGTGACTCCATAAGGAATCATTCATAGTGAAAATAACTCTTGTAAAATGATTTCTTGAATCTCAACATTACAGAATATCACAACTCATTGTCATTATATTTTATGTTACATCCCTCTATTTAGCAACTAGAAATTAAGGAAATGAACCCAGGTTCAACATTTTAACTGAATGTATCAGGACAGTCAAGCCATGACTGTTGTGTTGTAAAATTACATCCTACCCCATTTTATGACTCTGGCATACCTGGATATCTGGCTGCAGAAGTCAGTGATTCAGCAGCAGTAATTGAGACAAATCACTGGAAAATTTGGTAAATACCTCTGTGAATTGCTCCCAGAGTGTTGGCAAGTGCCTGGAGTATCCAGCAAGGATTTTGTGTCTCTTGGCTAAGGATAATAATTTTGCTCTTGAACATGTGTCATGTAGGTCAGGAACGTAAGTCACCTCAGTAGACAATTATAGTTACCTCACAGTACACCACACCAGAGTTTTGGTATGACCAGATAGATTTACTTGTAAATTAAGGTAAAATTGAATATAGGGATCTAATAGGAATCTTGTTTAAGAAATTTCAAATATTCATGTGTGTAGTTCACTAAAAAGGCAGAATTTTTCTAATTACTTGCTCATTATGAAATGTTTACCCAACTCTGATGATTAGTCATTGGATGGCAGAATTTAATCTTCAGAAATACTAGAAATATTTCTATGTAGATGCAGCACAAATAACTGAAATGTAAATTTCCTCACTTTAATGCCTGTACATTTCAGATCTAAATTGTTACTATAAAGTTGTTTTAAATTAAAACTTGGAAGTCTTGTCTTGTATGTTGTAGTCAGTTTTTGAAAAATGTAATCACAGCACCAGATTCCACTTAAATAGTTATTTCCCATGGTGTAATTACCAGTGAAGAAGAATAGAGTGGCTAAACTAGAGTGAGATTGAATTTACAGCTCCTAATGCAGCTCTGCTTCAGAGTATACTGTTGGCTGAAAGGCAGACGTGAGATCTCCCAAGGTTAAGGGTTTCAAGTCTCAAGGCCTCCAGTAGATTACTTCCTTCATAACCACATGTTTCAAAGAGCTCAGAGGCTTGACTTTAAAACAGAAATAAGTATCCCTCAGAGAAGACACCAGTACATGATATTCAAGAAATTTCAACATTAAAACTGTGATGTAAGAATCGGCATCTGTTCGTAGAAAAATATTCCAAACTTTTGTCTAACCAAACATTTCTGATGTGGAAGGGATGTGTCTCCTGCTTCTTATGGCTTTTAATAAAATTCCAAACCCAGATATATAAAGGGAGAGAAGGCTAGAAATATAGCCATAATGAGCCATTAGCAGATATTATGAGAGATATGTAGAGATGTCTATGCATCTCTTATTATCTCTGTATCTTCAGACTTGTATCCATTAATAGCTGCATGTTTTAATCCTATTTCAACAGTTCATTTTGATATAACAACCTTATTGTTCCATTCACTTAAGATCCCATAGGCTATCTGTAAGATGATGAAAGGAACCTTGTCTGCATTATGTTACAGAGTTCTCTGCTCTATTGACCATGATCAGAATAGCTTCAAGAAACTATCAAGCATACAAATGTCCTTTCCCCTGTGGTTACCTTTTGCTCACAAAGGAACACATACACCTTCCTAAAAAGTGGAGTTTCCATGAGCTCAGGAGAGAATACATGTCAGATAAAGGCACTGCAGCTGCTGAATATGTTTTAAGATTGTGGGTATATTGCAAGTAAATGATTTAACTACATTCAGCTGTCCTGTAAGTTGTTTGTAATTACTGATTTTGCTTTTCAGATGTGCATAATAAAGTTCTCATCGTAGCTCTTTCAAATGCAGCAGCAATGCTGACTCCTCAGTACTTGATAGTTTAATCACACAGGATATCTTCATATTCAAGTGAGAAAAAAATAAGAAAGATAGAGGCAGCGCAAGGTAATGCATGGTATTATTAGGGGCTCAAATTCATTTGCTTTGCAATGATAGCTACAGTCTTTGAAAAAGTTTTATATTTTTAATCATATCTCTGGCAGTAGTCACAGCTTTAATATTTTAGTAAGCCTATAAAATGTTTCTTTCATATGCTGACAAATTTTCCTACATAGTCTAGACTAAAAGTTTCCTTCTAGTAAAAAATTGTATCAAAATATCTTGTCCTAAACAAGTATGATGCTCACACTGCATGAAAACAAAGTAAATTTTTCAGGTGTCAGGGTAATTTAATTTGGCACATACTCTGATCTCCAGTAATCAACCATTTGTACCACAGCTTCTCACCATGATATTCAAGCACCTGGGTTTTTTTTTCCATTTTCCCCAATAAGGAACTTTTTTTTCATTGGTTTCCCATAGAATCAAAACATATGCATTTATGCCCTATATATGTCCAGCAGTTGATAGAATAGCGAAACAAAATAATTTGTGGAGCCCTCTAATTATAATTAGTATATGAAAACTTCCTATCACAAGAAGTATAAGCAGATAGGCTGACACAAAGCAAATTGTGATTCTGCCAACATATTCATCAGGAAATATATGAAAGCACGATTTTATGAAGTAGCAAGAAATTTGATAGACCAAAAAATGAGAATTAGAGTGGGACTGAGGCCCAGATAAGAAATTACAACACTTCCACTCAAACTCAGAAGAGATCATCAAGAAGAGTTCGTCCTGAACAGTATGTTTAGCTTTGAAGAATTATTTAAACTTTTTTTGGTTTTAACTTTCATTTCAATTAATTTTCTGACAGATGATTTGACTTTCAAAATATCTCTTTCCACTTCTTTTTTTGAAGATGAGTGGCTTTTCATGGAAAAACTCCATTGCTACCTCTTTCTAACTCCCCTTCCATCTCCTCTGTTCTTCAGAGGTAAGTAGAAGTGTTCCTCTTGTTTTAAACGGGAAACAAAGTTTTGCACTCTTTGCAATGAAAACAAACTCTTTCAAACTAGAATTGGAATTTTACCTAAATCACTTCAGGAGCTGTTGCACAAGTGAAAGCACTTTTCAATCTGCTTTGATTTGGTGTAGGAATGTACACATAATCTGAATTAATAAGTTTTTTGGGGTTTTTTTGTGATTATGAAAAAGACCAGATAGACAAATGTCTTGTTTATTTGCAGGCCATGAAGCATTAAATTGAGTTTGAGGAGTTAATTTTAAGAGGAGATTAATTATAATGGAAAGTAAGGCAAATAAATTCCTTCAAAAGTACTTTATTTTCAAAGACTCTTCAATTCTCTGCAAATACAAAGTAGCAATTATGAAGACTGCTTCGTATATAAAAAGCAAACCTTTGTCAGTCTTCTCCAAGCACGTTCTGCAATCAGATTTTAACACAATATGCCCTTTTCTTAAGAGAAAACTGATTTTTCAACTCTGCACTTTACAAAGAACCTGAATCCCCACTGTAGTGAAGTGTGAATGGTTGAATACAGGAATATTTGAACAGATATGTTCCCTTCAGTGCCCTGTATGGTTTAATCTGTAGGTAAATATATTTTAGACAGATAAAACACAATGCAAAACTAGGACAGGGGTTCAATAAATTGAGCTCTAGTTGTTCAGGTTCTTGGCCCGCAAGAATGCACCCCTGAGACAAAATATCAATGTTTATGTTCTGATTCAACATCTTTGTCTAGTATGTGGCAAACAGTGAGGGAGTTTCCTTTCTGTCTTAATCTTCTCTGGCCAGAGTCACTGCTTGAAAACTTGTTCGAACAGATCACTGTGCTGTTTATGGCTACTTCTGTCCAAGGACTGGTTTATGTACTGCACAGTAACTATTTATGGAGGAGATAAAACTGGGCTGTGCATCCTCAGCAGGCAAACTGTGGTCCATCATAAGCCACTGCTCATCAGAGAAGCAGAAATCAGTTAAATTAAGCTGTCCCTTTGAAACCAGCACTGAGACCATCTAAACAACTATTAACACTTAACTACACTGAATCTTCTGTTCAGTTTAGTGTTGCCAGAACTTCATTCAAATTCAGTGAACCAGTATAATCATAACACAGAAGATGGACCTAACCTAAGGAGTGGCTGTAGACGCTAGTCACTTTAACTGCTTTTCTTTCTCAGCTCATGCACCCAGGCAGACACAATTCCATTAAAAGGTAAGACTTGTCTCACATTTATTCACTTGTTCAAAATTTAAGTATCCAGGTGTTCTTTTTAGCAAGATAGCTAAAGAGATATTACTTTAGAGATACCTACTTGCTCTCCAGAGGGGTCTAAATGGTTAGGCTACTTCACACCTCTGAGTTTCCATGGTAGTTTGTTTTGGTTTTTTAAGGCCCAGAGACTATTAAGAACCAAAATGTTTAGCTCCAACACTGTATTGACCCTCTAGATAATTATGTTGACTGATACAAAACCTTTCAAAATCTATAGGGCTTTTCCTTCTTTTCGTAATTGTATATCTCTAGGCTTCTCTTTTTTCTGGCATCAACATTTTGATTTCACGGTGCTGTTCCTTTCATTCTGCCATTTTTTTCTAGGTTGACAGCACTGGTCTGCTCCTAAGAAAATCCTAGTAGTCCACTAGGGGGACTGAATGAATACTGGAATTCTCATTTAACTGCTTTTTCTGATAAATCATTAAACATTTTTTTTCATTTGGAAAATCTTGCCTTTTTTTTCCACTGTTTATTCCTAACCAAAATATGTATCAACTGCTAACCTCAAATGAAATACTGATTTCTATTCTAAATTATTCAACCTTTTTAAATCCTTTTGCGGGGGGATGAAAATAACAACTTTCACTACAAAATGAAATATTAAACTGGTCAGGTTTTCAAAAAGGTTGTAAAAATCAATACAAAGCACAGCAACCTTTCTAGAAATTGTGTCATATTGACAAGACAGTCATCAATAGGACTCAAACTTAGGAATAGTTTCAAAATGGTGGAATTTACTATTTGCTAAAAAGAGATCAGCATTCAAACCCGTGGTTGAGTTAGCACACCCTGAAAGGTTACCATAGATCAGAAAAACTGTCATAGTTCCATGTGAGCTCCCTATCTGTGGCAAACTCCACAAAGGTAATTAGAATGAGTTTAAGTTGGGAAAATGTGACAAGCCTGAACCTATCAATGGTTGATGCTGTAACTTGGTGTGGAAGAGTTTCATACCATTATAACTGAGTCCTCAAGTTAGTTTTTCCTGTGAATTGCAATACCAGCATTTAAGAAAATGTCTGGTCCGCTGCCTTTTCCTATTTAGTTTTATTTTAAAGAGAGGAGGAAATTCTCAAAATGAAGGCTAATGCACAAGAATAATTTCTAAAAAAACAAGGAACAGCAGCTATTTAAAACAAATGAACATGTAACAAGCTTACAGCACTGTAACAGCAGGATGCAGGAGAAAAAAATGCAAAACTAACCACTTCAAAAAATTGTTTATTAGAGCACTCATCTCCACAGCAGGAAATAAGAAAAATACTGGAACAGCCACCTTAAAAATAATTTATTAAAAAATGCATCACCAGAGATGTACAGAAAGAAAACAGTTTACCAACCAGCTTAAAATAAATTTATTCAACTATGCACCAGCAGGAAATATTATAAAAACTAAAATTTCCACTGTGTGAAATAAATAAATAAAATTATTTTTAAACAGGGGGAAGAAAGTTCTTTTAGAATAGTTTTATAGAGCTTGCTTTGCAATAGTTGAGCACTAAGACAGCTTTATTCGCCAATGGCTTCTTTCTTCATGATGCCACATTCCCTGGCCCCATTCAACAAGCATGTCCGATATGCATTTAAAGAGAAGCGTGTGAGAGGCTGCTGCTACCTCAAGTTTAAATGTTGTTAAGCTCAGAATCTTTAATAGCTGATCTGTTTAAATTAAATTATATTTTAAATTAAGTTTCTTGCAAGCCGGTTTTCAAGAGGGTGATAAAGCTGTTCCAAAAGTTTATTTTCCAGACAAGTCAGGATTTTCACTGAGAATCTGTCATCCTCTGCGGTATGTCTCAGTGGTATTTGTGTGAGGGTGGTACCCAAAGCTGCATGGAAGCACAGCATCTTTAAAGAAGCCAAGGACTGCCTAATTATCAGGCAGGAGTATGACAGGGTCTCATCCTACCACAAAGTTATGTCATTCCACTGGCCCCAGTGGGGCTGGTTCTGATACACAGTGATAGAAATGACAACACCGTCATTCCTCTGGTTATCAGCTTGGTTTTGCCATCGACTGTGTAAGCTTAGATACACTTGTTAGCCCCATAGATCATGGTTACTTGTTTTTACAAATCAACAATGGCCATGCAGCTTTGCTGCACTGAAGTGGAGGATTCAGGATCTTTATTCCAGGCCATTGCCTCACATGCAAGTTAAACGAACCTCATAAATACTTACACTCCACATCTCTCACTGGGATTTTTGTTCTACCAGTGTGAGCTAGGTTTGTCAACCCAGAGAACTTCCTTAGGATCTAGATTGTCCAAAGCTCCCCCTGTGTTTAGGAGCAGGCTTGGGGCAACACAGTGATTCTGCTGTTTTTCGGCAGACCTACGTTGGCTGCATGCTTTATCTGTGCCATTTCCAAGCCTACTGATGCTATGCAAAGAGAAAAGCCAGATTCCATGACTCCTCCCAGCAGCACTCACTTCCATTCCAACATGCCAGACTTTCTGTGGTAGTAAGAACAGGAAATCCCTACTCTCAGACATGTTACTCTAGTATTTATTCTGTATGTCCCTGCCCTTCCCCACTGAGGCCAGGAGTAGTCAGGCCCTGGACTCTCCTTCTTGATGCAGGTGAAATAACCACACTGATAAGAAGCTCTGATCTGTTTGTATGAAGTAAAAAAGGAAAAAAATGACATGAAAAATATGTATGGTCTTAGCAATAATGATGAGCTGAGAATTGAGCCTTCTAAGCAGCATTACTATAAAACCAGGGAAGATAAACTCACATTGTATACACAGTAAATATCTCCATAAATGTAAATAGATATATGTGTGTGAATAAACATAGAGAGCAAAGGAACTAAGAAAAAGACGAACATCAACCAAAGCCTGCTGTGTGACAATGTGGTTATTAAATATGTCCATGGCATTAAAACATTTCACTACTTTTAGGGAAAGGTAAAAGAAAGGCATTGAACGTCTTAAGAATTGATTCTGCATACAAGTCGAGCAAAGTTACTATTCGCATGAATAAAGACTTCAGGATCAGGTACAGTGCTCATTTATTTCTTACCCTGTTGTATAATTCAATAACTAGAACTGCAAGGTAAAAATGTGCATAAAATATAACCTATTGAGATGCGGCTGATCACTTTATCAAAAGAAGAGGATTGTGCTGTTGTTATGTTAAATGTTATGGAAATGTTAAATCAAACTTCAATCTCTTTATGATCTTAAAACACAGCACTAGAAATAAAGTTCATCTGCAGTAAAGCTGGTGTTGCTGCTTCAGCAAATTGTTTCTGAGTGGCAGTGATGATGATAGCCAAAGAAATAATTACTAGCAAATAATTTATTCTGTGAATTTCACCATTTCTTCTGTCCATGATTTGTCTGAGATAAGACAGCAATTCTCTCAGCGGTATTCATAATTCAGAATTGTTCGGGGATGTCATCACTGAGTGCATCATGATCTGAAGGACATTCACAAACAGCTATTCACATTACACAACAGGCCTGAAGCCTGTGATTGTCTCCAGGAGTTACCCAGGTAGCAGATGTCTCAATTGAGCCTTTTCTCACTGACTTCCCACTAACCTTTGCAGAACATCTTGGTGAAAAAGTATGACCTCATTTCAAGAAAAATGCCCCATTGAAAATGCATTTCTACCTCGGGAAAAGAGAGGCTTAACAAAAGTTACAGGGAGAAAGCTTAAAATATTGAGCAATGCAGTTTTCTTGACTAATTTCTACTTGAAATCCAGTCACTTGGAGGTTGTGGAGAAAGCAGGCAACACAGCTGATAGCTCCTCCTAGAAAATCCTTACAGTACTTTTCTCCTGGTATTTCCTAATTCATCTGTAGTGTGACAAGAAAGGAAAATTGGGATGTTGAGATCATCCGCTGGTCTCAAATACCGTGAAAAAAAAGCAATCTTTAAAGTGTAAATTGTCTCCAAAGTCCTCTTTTCCAGCATCCTTCCCTCTCCTCTTCCTTCTTGATCAACCTGCTGTGCATAAATAGTAATATTCAATAAATATTCAATAGTGATATTCAATAAATAGCAATTTCAAGTTCATTGACATTAGGAGGGACTTAAAACTCTGTCTTACACATTTCCTGTTTTCAACTACTTTGTATCTACAAGAAAATGCCAGTAGTGACACAGAACACTATGACTTCAAGCAATAGCAAAATAGCAAAAATAGCAAAGACTTCAAACAACTGCAAATCACTGTCGATTCATTTTAACACCCATATTCAGTACACTAATGTTTACTAAAGATGGCAAGGATTGGTAAATCGACGCAAAAAAATGCGTTCTCATTTCTTCAGCAACTTTCTACTCACCAATCTAATGTTTATCTGCTTATTGTATTATTGCCAAAGATTGATAGCTGGCTAGTAAAGGAAAGTTCTCGTGGGATTTCACCTGCATAAAGTAGTAAGATCTGAGCCATCAACACAAGGAAAATTTCATAATGGTTCAGGTATTAAAACTTCCATTTAGAATACTTCATAACTCAATGAGAATATCGGACATACCCTTTAGCTGTGTTGTGTACTTTGGCTGTGCACTACCAAATACTCCTTTTCCCATAATGGTTTTGGAAAAGGAAAATATAATGTTTTGTAATAGAGTTATAATAGGTTCCTATTATTTTTTATTTTTTTAATAACAACATTCAGGAGATATTATTGTTCTCCTTTTATAGGAAAATTCTTTTTTAGTTGTATTAAAAACCATTCATCTAAGGAGTTTAATAACAATCCTATATAAAGAAGTTCTTATATTAATATGTGTATTTTATGCCACTTCAGCTGTAGTTCTATCTTTAATTTCATATAAGCTATTTGGAGTTGATTAACTACTATATAATCTCTGCCTGCCAAATACATGAAAAGTTGGTGGTGTATTTTTAATCATCTATATTCAGGGCTGGAAATTAATTTTACTTCTTTTTTTTTTAAACATCTCCTGATTAAAACTTAAGCAGTTAAACATCTCAGGCATTTAACTTCAATGTTGTGTCCTCCTCTATCAGAACAAAATTGGGCATTTTCCTATACACAATAGAGGAAAAAAAGCAATTACTATCAATCAGTGACTAAGCAACAGATTGGAGTATTTAGAAAGACTCATTCATACACAGATTTGCAGCAGTGTTCAGCTCTTCTGATTAGATTCCATAGATTTTAAATTGTAGCTAATTAGGCTGTCATAGGTTCATTAATGGCTCTACTGATTCAGCACTCCCTCACCTGCATGCATATTAAAGCTCATTAGCTCCCTTGTCTAAAATACCACCTGCATTAATTGCTGCTGATGCACTAGGACTCTTCAGAAGGCTCTTCTGACAACTAGTCTACCTGCTTGTAATCCCCATTGCCCCCCGAGCTCTTCAGAAGAACAAGCACATAAAGTTCACAGTGTTTCACGCATTGTGATGCCGCAGCTGTTGTGAGGGCAGTCAGGCCTGTTTTCTGCTTAACAGCAGGAAATAAATAATTAGCAATGCCTATACTGTAATGCTTACCCCAGGACCAGTTGTTTGCTCTGGAGTCTCACTACTGTAACTTACCTAACAATATCATGTACTAAGGAAGTACTGGAAGAGATCCAAAGACATAAATAATTTATTATGACCAAGAAGAATAGATGACCTCAAGTTTGAGTATGACCAATGCTCTGTGACCTTTGTAGATGTAATATTTGGTGAATTATCTGCCATAAGGACAGGGGCCAGGCCTGAGACAGGTTGTTACTAATCCTTGAGTCATTTGTTTTATGTTGATGTCCTCATAGGTATCGGAGCTGGATTATGTACCACAGGCATTACAGTCTACAGCTGGAGTGACAAAACACGGCCGTACCTGACTGGAAAATCGCTCTAAGGAACGCTCCCCAGCTCCTCATTTACAAGCAGTTATAATCAAAGATGGACAATTAATTTAGTATATGTAATAAATTCAAAACATACTTGGTAACGTTACTGACAGCAACTTGCTTTGCTTGAAAGGCTGTTAAATTGCAGACGTCTTGCAGCATTAATGGAGAGTTTTGGGATAAGCAATGGTTACCTTTCACAGAAGGTACCCTCAAGTTTGGTTTTATATTTACATTAATTTTGCTGAGGAAGCTTTATTGTTTTCTCCCAGCAGTTAAACATAGCTCATTTCAAAGTACTTTTTCATATTTGTAATCTTATTTTCATACGTACTTGTAATATCAATCTTCCAAAGTTTCTTCTTGGTCATTTCTTGATAAAAAATTAATTATTAACAATATTTTGAAATAAACGTAATTTATTATGCTTGTTTTATGATAATTAATTTATTATCATTATTTCATTTAAATTTCATTGATGCAATTTAATTTTTAAAATATTGAAATTCTAATAATTGATTCTTTACATTTTCTTTCTCAGTTGGTTTATGTGGGTGTATATATGTATGCATACACAAGCATCTATATCCCCCCAGACTTTTGTGTATATTACACAAACAGAAAATTCACAAAGTTTTGCTTGGCTTTTGAATACTGTAAAGATATTTTGGGGGGGAGAAGGAACCTTCATGGCATCTTCTTTCCCTTGGAAATATTTAAAATATCTGCCGAAATTTCCTGTCTTTTGCCAAATTTTGAATAAGATATTTGGAAGAAGAAATACTACAAGTGAAAAAACCTCTTTGTTTCACATACATTATTCCATACTTACCATATAAACTGACATTTTGGATTTAATTCTTTGATGTTGAAAATACTTGATGGAACAGAGAATCCCTGCACAGTAAAATCTAAATCCTGTTTTGGTAGAAATCACTGTCAATATATTGACTTAAGTGATTAGCGATTCCTCAGATAAACAGAAAAATACAGAAAGTATTAAAACTTTACAATTACTGTTTGAAGCTCTTCCTCTGGCAATGAGTTCTTTCTTACCTGTCCTTTAAAAAACACCAAAAAAATTAATTAACAGTGAAAAAAACACTATTTGAGTAAGTTCTCAGTTTGCTCAACAGTCACTGCAGTAGTTGGAAGGCACAGAATAGTTAGAGCTTCCACTGCTCTGTTCTTCTGCCCTTTTTACTGGACAGATTCTAGTGTTTGATGACACGCATCACAGTTCCTGTTGTGAACACTTTTACATCCTGTTTGGGTTTTTTTTTCCTTTACTATCATAAAAGAAGGAACAAAATGTTATTTAGTTCAACCTTCTTTAGCCCGCCTGGGTCCAAGTCTTGAGTGAGAGTGAGTACAGAAAAAACAAGTCCATATTGTCAGTATAATTTTGTTATGATCAAAGGCAGCATCCACAGTTGTAATAGTAGTGTCACTATGGTGAGAAATGAATACTTCAGAAAACGTTCCAGCCCATCAGGTGTTAGTGTAATGGAAATCTAGATAGGCAAGTTAAGGTTTAGGGATAATACTAAGACTTTCACTGAATTTTGATCAATACTTTGATCTTGCAAGTCTGAATGCCACTCTGGAAAAAAAAAACCACCAAAAATAAACCACTGTATCAACAGCAGGTGGCTTAAAAATACTTTACATGTGCACTGAGGCACAGACAGATGGAACCAGCAGAGCAAACCCACCAATGATGTTTTAGAGCCATTTTGGCAAGGTCCAATTATAATCCCTTCTTCCCACCTGTGTAACTGCTGACAGATGTCAGCAGACCTGGGGTAAGAAAATGAGATCTCAGTTCCCCACTTCTTCCCACCTTATTCATTCTTTCCAGTTCTGCAGAGCTCCAAAGTGTGACAGGAGGGGCTTATTCTGAAGGTCTTCATGTGAAGCAGAGTTTTATTCTTGTCAAAGCAGTGGCAAGTGAGAAAATTATTCTTTATGCTGTATTTTCCTGGGAGTTTTATTCCTTCTCCTTTCTATCTTCTATTAATTAAATGCACTTGTGGACTGAAAACAAAAATATTGGCTCTTCATTTTTCAACTTTTATTTAGGGCCTAGTTGCATTCCAGAGGTAATCAGATTTACTAATTTCTTTGGATTATATTCTTCACTTCAGACTGGCACAGACACAGCTTTTTTTCAAATATAGTTATGACCAAGTATCAGTTTTAGTGCGTAGGGAAAAGTCACTGATTCTCAGGTACTTTTCCATTAAGTGTTTATTTTTCCATGTTATATTATAACACATACCAAGTATTGACAACTGACAACAATTTGCACCTTTGCTGTCAGCCTCAACTGAGTGGCTACACTGAAGAGACCAATGCGTTTCCTTATCCTTAGTTGTGGGAATAGAGACACAGCAGTTAGCAATGTGAGGATAGCTGCTGCTTTTTACCAGTCAATGAAGGAAATTTTTTTGACAATCTTGTGTTTTCAGAATATATTTCTCTAAGAGTTTTTGAAGTATAAAACCACTCAAACCCCTCTATTTCTTCTCCCTCTAGTGCTGTGTAGTTTCTGATATTTCCCAGAAGTGCTGTCTGAGAAGATCTGTCGCATTGCAAGAGACTTCCCATAAGGGAAACACACAGGTGCTTCCAGCACTGCGCACAGAATAACAAAACATATATTTTGTAAGCATATACAGGATCAAATTGTCACCCAGTGCTATACCAGGAAGACACGGTGTTAGAAAGAATGTATTTCTTAGCCCACAAACAGATTACCATGCAAATGCCAATGCTTTTATGTACAAATCACAGTATTTATCTATGCTGAACAATAGGATTATTTCCTTCCGCTCACCTGCACATGCACACAAACATCCTTTTGTTTAGGAAGAGAACAGTACAGTTTGAAGGATCAAAAATTATTTTTCTTCAAACATCTGCCTTTGTGCACTCCAAAAAAAGTGTTGTGTGAAAGAAAAATCAGAGGCATTCCTAGCAGGGAGGATGTAGCTATTCCTGACACTTTTTCCCATAGAGTTCATACTAAAACCTCTCCTTAAACCTGGGATTAGCTATTACAGGCTGCTCACCAGAGCACAGATAAGAGCCACTGGCTGCCAGCCAGGCAGCACCGTGGCCACCTGCCAGCTGCCCGGCCGCTGTCGGAGCGCAGCTCTGTGGGGACAGTATGTGGGCACATGCAACCTGCACCGATGGCTTTGATACGTCCCTGGTCATGCAACTTTCTGTGGGCCCCAACTGCAGGCTCATTTGCATCAGGCAGTTCCATCCAAAACGTCGACCTCAGGAAATGTTGTCATTGTTCATTAGTGTCAGTGGGAACTGGCTTTGGATTGGATCTGCAGATTTTGCACTCTATTGGAAATGTGTATTTCTACCCTTAATTTTTCTTGGCGTAGGAAGAGAATATAAGGGCCCATCATTTTTGTCTCGTTTATTCAGTGACCTGTTCAGCCAGAATAACTAAAACAATAGATTAATATCTATTACAGTCAGGTATGAAGCAAAAACCAGTTTTGATGCACACTGTATTTCTATATTTGCTTTAAATAAACTAGAAATGCCCCTACTTTTCTTTTCTTAAAACCTTTTGTCCATTTATCTTCAAAACTGCAATGTTAGCAGGAAAAAGATCCTCTCAAGTTCTTGCTGCAGTGTCTTTTATTATTCTTACACAAAAGGGAGTGCACAGTGCCTTTGAGACCTTAAAGAATCCCTACTAACAGGACAGGCCTTTGAAGTCTAAAAAACATGTATAATCTACTTTTACTTAGTCTAACAGAAGAATCATATTTACCATGCTCATGTCATTATGGATTTTAGGTTTTTGTTCTGAGTACAAGGTGTATGATAGTCTGGAGATTATCAATTTGGGATACATTTGAAAGTTGACTTTGATCTCCTTAAAGCTATCAATCTCAGCTTTGGAGGGAACAAAGAGATAAGAGAAACTAGAAACCTAATTTGCATCTGATACCTCTGAAAAAAAAGCAGAGAAAACAGGGAACTAAATAACTAGAAAGCCAAAAGTCTTGCTCTGTGTACCGCAGGGTCTTTGTAAAATTGCTTGTTTTATAGCTAGAGAGACACCCAACAGACTGTAGTGAGATAAAACCCAGCAACTCAATTATAGCCACGGGCAGCCTTATTCTTTATATGGCTCATAAAACTAGGATTTGTTTTTAATGATGAACTAGAACCTGTGTCTTCTGTGAGATATAAGCCAGAAGCCACACAATAGGGGCATTTATTTAGACTTCAGAAAAAAGCCTGATAAAAACTAGATGTTAATTATAAAAGGGAATACAGGCATAGCACTCTGTTAAGAGCTCTGCTTGAAAGTGTTTTGATGATTTTTCTTTTGAATCAATTTCATCCACTCTCTTATCACATCACACCACATCTTCACCAATGATTCAATACAAACATACAAATGCTGCATGCCTCTCTTCTCATTATCTGTATGAATGAAGTGCCCTACCAGAATGGGTCAGGAAAGCCATTGCCCTTTCCTTCTGTAATTGTTTCATGGAAAAAAAAATCACTTCTGTTGTCTGCAAGGAAACACGCACTTCTTCAACCTTGTAAACTCTAATAAAAAATATAAGAGCATGTACATTGGAGAACAATGCCAAATACGTAGCACAGCTGAATGCTTTACTACACACAACTCTCCCCTAAGAATAAACTCAACGTATTTGAAGGGGATGCTAGCAGTGCCATTTAGTGCAAAAGGGTGCACACTTCCCCCGCATGGCACTCAGAGTTTTCAAATGGCTGAAAGACTGCAAGACGCTGCACATAGTTGAGAGGACGGAGAGCTCTGGGAATTGTGTGTGAGTGGATACACATCAGCAGTTCCCCAGGCAGCTCACAAACTCGCAGGGAGGGACGGCTGTAACAGAGCAGCTCTGGGATGATCCAGCCTTCCAGTCCACTCCAGCCCCATCCTTCTGCACCTAGAGACGCAGTGTGCCCTGTAGTTCACACTTTATAAATTCACTGTTAAGCCCTCCAGGCAAACAGTAAGAGCCTGCATGTCACTGCGTATGAAAAAACCTGTGGCCAGGAGAGATAGGTGTCTGTGTCTTACACACTGATGATTTCAGCCAGTGATTAGAACAGAATAGACTCTCATCGACCTCATTTAATTATCTCGTAACAGAATTGCTCATGGATCAGTGGGCATGAATTAGGGGACCCACAGACACCAACTGAAATCCTCTTTTTACACCTACTGCTAATTGCAAAACTCTCACTGATAAAAATGGGGGAGGGAATTTCATCAATTTAAACTAAAAATTAAAATCCCTGTAGGAAAATGGGAAAGGGTTACATAGAGTTAAAGGAAGGACATTTGACTGTCAAGTCAAAGAATGTATATTGTATAGTGTATAACATGATCTGCTCACTTAGCTGAGGCAATATACCTCACTTTGTTCCTAAACAGCTTCTGGGGTGTGTGTGGTGTGCAGATGTGGGTCTGTGTGTGTGTTTGGGCTTGAGGGGGCCTGAGGGGTTCATTGGAAGGAGGATGTGTTCTTTTTTTCCCCACTAATAATAGTCTGTAGGTTAAGTGAGATAAGGCACTGCCACTTTTTTTTTTCTTAATATTCATAGCCTCAAATTCTGATTAGAACCCACAGTAATTTTAATGACATTTATTCTGAATCAGATGATACAAATAACACGCTAGTTTTAGTGCACATTGTTTTGTTTTGTCTTTCAAGCATTCCTTTATTATCCTTCTGTCTTGTGACAGAACATTTTCTTTTTCTCCTCTATTCTGTGAAATATTTAGTGAATAAAATTCTTGTTATTTCGAACTGTTCTATAGAAGCAAGACCTAAATATTCACTGACGTATTTGAAAGCTGTGTAAGCTGCTGTCTGAAACAAGGATATCTAGGGGGTAATGTATTGAAATATGAGACCTCTCTGTGGATATGGAATTCTATTTCTTTACTTTTATAAACATGTTTTCTAAATTTAAAATTAACTCCATCTGGTAATCTTTTGTTAAACTTTTATGTATTGTCTGAAGATTTTCATTTATGGAATTGATCACTGAGAATATTTTTGTTATTTTCCAATAATATAAATCAGGAGCAATTTTGAACATGTCTGAAATACTTTTGTACCTTGGGAGCTCAAGCACTTTTTATCTCATCTTGTCACTTCTGGTGCCATTCAAAACTGGGTGCAAAATAACACCATATTGACAAATTTTTTTTAGGCTACTATGAATGACAAGAAGATTAACTACAGGAAATTTAGTGACCTGAAAATTCTTTGGGTCAGTTTATAACAATGAGGATCATGTTCTTTCATTTCTGATTAGTGCTGATGATCATTTCATCAGTATATTTTACATGTTGACATAAGATATGATGTTTTAATGCTTTGCTACAAAATTCTCCATTTTTGGTGTCAATAAACTTCAACAGATCAGTACTCTAGCTTCACCCCAATAGATTGTCTTACTGAATTTTTTCTAATGAAATATACAGAACTAATTCAATAAAAAATATTGTGATTAGTAAAACAGATCCATGGATAAGTTCCACTGCAATCAATGAACATTTCTGTCAACTCTATATTGTAATTCCAGCGTTGTATTTCAGTGGACCAGAAAGCATGACAATGAAATATAATGTGATTATTTTAAAGAAAATAGGTACAGAAATGGAGAAGACTGGAGGAGAAGGACTGAGAAAATCGGTCCTTAACAAAGATATCATTCATCAGGGGCCTTATTCAAAACCCTTAAAAACCAATGGAAAGCCCTGTAATACCACATAAAACTGGCTTCAGATTAGTATTAGGTTTCATCTCAGAGATGCAAAAGTTGAAGCCCAGAGAATGTTTCTCTATTTCTGGTTTACAGACAAAATGTTTATTTCTTTACCTGGCATGGAAGACTTATGTAAAATCTACGACATTATAAGTTATAATAAGACCTGATAATTGTTGACAAACAAAAACAGTGAACTACTGATCTTCCTGAGTAGAATAAATAAAAAGTTGTTTCCTTTGATGACTAGAGTGTTTGGTTCTGAATAGTCATCTGTCCTGACCTTTTTTTATCCTTATGCCTTCTTTTCCAGCACACTTGTCTGCTCAAGCTTCAGTACACCAGAGCTGAACAAGCCTAGCAGGCAACCTTTAAGTTTCAAAAGAGATGGAAAGAAGATGATGCACTGCAACAGAAAATTAGGTAAGCTTTATTCACATCCCCTGTAATAAAACACATTACTGACCATGAGGACTAAAATGTGTAGACCAGACCTCCCAGAATGAAAACACATGCATTTCCAATAAGAACTAAATAGTCTCTTCCAGGGAACTCTTGCTCCCCCAGTTCTTGTGTCAAGGATGATAAAACATATCACACAGATTTATTGAGACTAGCTCTGTGCTTGTGCTTAAGGAAAGGAAAAGGACACAAAAAGTCATGCCTCTCTGCACTTGCCTTGCAGCAGCATTCCCGTACTGAACAGTTGTTAAGATTGTGAAGACTGCTGGAAGCAAATGCTGGCATTAATTAGCCTAATCAAACCAGGTCAGGAAAAGAAGAGGGTTATGACCACATAACCTGACATCTTCTGGTAAGAGATTTAGGGTCAAACAAGCCTTTTGTAATCTTTGCATTTTCCTGGAAAACAGTTGAAAATATTGTTTAGTTCTTACTAAAGATTTAACATGAAGCAGACATGAGGTGCTATGAAAGCACTACTTGTCCAGACATACTGCACAGATTCAATGAGAGAAAGCCCTGGAAACTTAATAAATGCAGTGAAGTTTCTGAAATAGAATCAATGGTTTCGCTCAGTTTCGTTTTCTCTTTCTCTATACTTGACATTTTATGGAATTGTGCATGTGTAGGGAGCTACTTTGGAAACCTGAAAAAGTGTATCAAAAAACACATTGAAAATGAATAATAAAAAAATGAGTTTCTATTGCACAATGGTATCCTACTCTTGCAAAACTAATTCTCAACATTCCCTAAAACTTAATTAACTTATTTACTGTTACATTTAATTTAAAAAATACATCTATGAATCATGCCTTTTTTGAAAATGTTGGCCACCAAATTTCCCTCTCCAAAAATAAGTTGGGGATGACATAGTAGGAAGACATTTGTTATAAATCATGTTAAGAAATATTTTTCTCAAGGAACCACAGGTTCAGAAACTATCTTTAATTCCATATAGAACATACAGTAAAAAAGTAAGAGTAACAATGATGGAGAAGAAAGAAAGGAAGAAAAGTTGAAGTGCAAACCCAAAACCTAGGCAGATTGCAGGGAAGTTTAGCAATGCCATTTCAAATAATTTTCCCTCCTTTGAAGTCAGCAGTTTTGAGATGTTATCATGTGCTGATTGTGAAATCTTATGTGATCATATTCTGATTAGTTCTTCCATTCCCCATGGATCATTGCTTGCATAACACTGTAACCTTTTCTGGGTTGATTCAGCAAATTATATATGGAATTAAATTGTAATGCAGAGTAATTTCTACTCTCTATCTTTCAGGATAATCCCCTGTGGGACTGATCAATTTTATGAAAACAATTGCTTTTGTCTTAGTTGAAGTGGTTTGGTAGTTAAGCAGAGGAAATTCCATAGGGTATTTATATAGCAGATTTTACCACTGTTGAAATCAGTGACGGTATTTTTTTTTTTTTAAAGACAAGAAAAAAAGTGCAATATTATACTATTTTGTCTCAATACAATCTTCCCCTGTCCTGAGATTGTGTGTCCATGTCTCATGTAGCACTTGTAACCTGACCACTGCAATGCTGTGGTGTAAATGAAGCCATATTAGGAGAAAGATTCACTTTCGCATTCATATAAGTCACTATTATATTCATTATTAAAACTTAAGCTGTAAAAGTACGTGAAGGCTGCAATGATGGTGAGTCCCCTCTGCTGGATATGCGTGAACACCTAACAAAGTTCATAAAACTTCTTCCAAATTTCAGTGCAGTCAGCACAGGAGATTAAACCACCACTACTTGCCATTTCAGAAAACTTGCGAGAGAGAAATCTCATCAGAAAGTTTTGGCACACGACACTGTGGAGCATGCAAAGTAGCAGTTCTTTCTTCTAAGGTTTTCAGCTAATTTTAAAAAACTATAGGAATATACTGCTGATGAAGATGCAGCACTTCAGAGTATGTGAACTGTACTATTACATATTTGTGGTTCATCCATCACCACACAACATCTGACACCTCAATAAATCATCATTTTTTTCTAACTTAGTTTATGAATGATTTTTCTGCAATGTCACTGATTATACTTGTTGCTGATCCTAATTTTCAAAGGTTTGCAATAAAGTCGATCCTTATGAAGAGTCCAAGTCAGAGAAGATAGTAGTAATGGGAGATCTGTAGCATTTCACCTCAAAGCTAGCAATTCAACTTGGGATGAAATCAGAAGAAACTGAAGTTATAACTATAAAAATTTCTGATCATCTCCACAAAGTGAATTTATTGTCTCCATTCAGTTCCCAGTGTCCTGTGCAAAAAAGCCCCAAAAAACATATGCAGCCTCCCACCCAATTGCTGGCATAATTTCAGTGAAAGGATATTCCTTTCATAGGCATAAGCATTTCTGCAAGTCAGAACAAGTGTAATAGAGAAAAATGGAAAGCATTTTATTTCTGCCTAAATTTACAGACAACGTATTGTATACATTTAGTTTACATTGCAGTCCATGGTTTATTTTGGGGTATGTTAATACTCATAGCAATGACTGTATCTAAAAGCCCAGGTGTGTATGACCCCTGCTATCAAAGAGCTGAAATCACAGAATCACAGAATCCCAAAATTGTTAATGTTAGAAAGGACCTCTGGAGATCATCTAGTCCAACCCACCTGCCAAGGAAGGGTCACCTGGAGCACGTGACACAGGAATGCATCCAAGTGGGTTTTGAATGTCCCCAGAGAGAGAACCTGGGCAGCTGTTCCAGTATTCTGCTACTCTCAGTGTAAAGAAGTTCTTCTTTGTGTTGAAGAGGATCTTCTGTTTTAGTTTGTGGTCAATACTCCTTGTCTTATCATTGGATATCACTGAAAGAGACTGGCACCATCCCCTGGGCACCTGCCTTTGAGGTATTTTTATGCATTAATGAGCTCTTCTTTCACTCTTCTCCAGACTAAAGAGGTCCAGCTCCCAAAGTCTCCCCTCATGGACTCCAGACTTCAGGGATTTTATGTAGGTGAAGATTTTAGCTAAGAGTGAAGTAATTAAAAACAAGACATCAGTGATGGAAGGTCTACAAGGACAAAACTGATTTCATACTCATGCAGAAATCATGTGTGGGTGGGTTCAAAACGTTGATATATTGCAAAGAAATGTTTTAAGGCATCATAAAACCCCAGATTCTGCTTGACTCAGCCAATGATATTTGGCTGATTTTCTGTGGGAATTGGAAAAGAAATAAAATCTGAAGGCAAGAAAATAAGAGTGTCCCTTTATTCAAGGAAGGCATGCCATGATTCTTTATGCAAAGGAAAATTCCACCAGTAAAAAACTAAAGAGACAAGAGTTATGCTGCATCTTGAAACAAAAAGAGAAGGAAATCTGTTACATGTGCAAGGCTGTAAGGAAAAGCTGATCTGAGCAGTTAGGTTTTGTGCATGGCAGAAAAATAAGTTTCAATGAAAGTAGGAACAGATTAGTAAAATAGTGCTGGTGGGTTGGATGGGCATTTTTTGAAAGTAGGAACAGATTAGCAAGATAGTGCTGGTGGGTTGGATGGGCATTTTTCATGATGCCACAGAAGAGAAAGTAACACAGAACTAAAAGAAGTATAGGTATTAACCAGAAATAACTGAGGGCCTGTCATTCTGTCACTCTTGAAGTATTTACACATGAGGAGACAACTTATACACAAAGTATGCTATGCTGGAATTTCCAGTCGTATTCCATATCACCTTTTCATAAGATTGTTCTGGTTTAGCAGTGTGGTGAGAATAACAGAACTTGCAATGCTCACAGAGAGTAAGGTTTTTTCCCCAATGGAGACTACACCAAAACAGTATTTAATAATTCGGTTGCACTTTGAAATACCCTGAAGAGTTCCCACATACATTGTGACTTGTTTTTAAACATCACTTTCATAAAAGTCAATACATTTCAGAAATTGCCTGTAGGTTCACACTAGTCTAGTAGCAGCATATGTTTCCATTACAGCAATCTAACATAATCACTGCTATAATACCTATTCCCAAAATAATTCTCCTTCCACTCTTCCCTTTTCCCCCAAAGATTAAAACTAGTAGCAAATCCCAGTCTCTACCTGCAGAGAAGGATGCATTTCAAAGGCTGATGGCTCTCTTAGGCAAAGGGAAAAACAATAAGAGGAAGCAGCAAGTGAGCTGACAGCATCAAGCGAGTATATGATGCTTGATCAATGCTTGCCTTTGTCAGAGACATTCTTTAGGGAAATTTTCCATTGCAGATGTCATACACTAAATGAAGTGGAACAGAATTAATACAGAACCTGCAAGACCAACAATGAAATTTTCAGGCCTGCAGTCCATTGTTGCTCTTGTCCTTCTCTACTGCTCTTTAAATTGTCTAGATTTAGGAATGAATTTATATACCCTAGCTTTAAGCACTAGTTGTTTAACCAGCTTATGGTCTCAAACAAACATCACAACATTGATTTGTTTTTAATTAAAAAAACACAACAAATTTGTCATGTATTCATATAGAACATTGATACCAATTTATAATTTAAAATGTTGAAATATTTTTGCAAGCAACAAGAATGGCAGCAAGACAAACATGTTTTATTCCTCTGGATCTTTTTTTTTTTTGACCCAATACAGGTGAGGGAGATTGGAGAGAACAGTGATGGAGAAATGCTACAAATTTTGTGTTAAGGAAAGGGATTGTGTAGGGTTTATTATGGCTATCCCCAGGCCAAAAAACAGAAATAAGACATCCTTCAGATAAAATGCAATAGAAATTTAACAGGTCAATCAATATCAGTGGAGGATATGTAACAAGGAGTAATTCCATCAGCCATAGAGGTAAGAAATAAAGGGGATAGGATTTTCTTACATTAGAGTATCATATCAAATCTAACATCTTGGTCGTGATCCCCTGTTGGTGTTGCTGTTGCTTTCGTTGATGCACATAGTGACAAAAGAGATTATGATAAAATACTGGAAAACAAAATGGTGTTTATTATGTACTCCACACAAAGAGATGGGCATAATCTTTTGTGCGTTGAATTAAAATACTTAGTAATCATTTCCACACTCATGCTACAATGAGTCCTTTTTTTTCCTTTCTATTTCTTTTCCTTCCCTTTTTTAACAGGATATTTCATTTGTTTCTAATTCTGCTTAGGACCCACTTTAGTAATACTTTCTGCCTTAGATTAATTACCCTGATCTAATTCATTTAGTGGAGGACAGCTGTGGTACGTGGGTTGCCCACTGATGTATTGTGTTAAATGGCGCCCATCTGTCATTGCAACATATCAGCATGGATGCAGTGTCATCCACTTCATTGGCTCTGCTGAGATGTGAAGTACAGCTACAATGTTTACCACTGTTGTTAATTTAATATCTACACCTTTAATAACCTGACTGCTGTCATTTGCTGAACAATGATACATGATGGCCAGCAAACAGCCAGATAGAAGGCATTAACATGACAGTGGAGTAGACAATTTGGTACAGTTAATTAGAGCACTTTCTGGGCAAACTTGCTGTTGAGGGTCTTGTAGGGCATTCCCATGCAAAAATGCCATATTGAAAATAAAGGTAAAAAAATACTTTCCTGTTAACAGTGATTCTGACATGTGTGATCATTAGTCCATTCTCTCGACTCAGAAGTGGTATTTTTTATAATGGCTACCTTCTCTTATGACTGATCAGTTTCCTGCTCTTTCCTCTAGCCTGCTTCTTGTCTCTCCTCATTTCTTTTCTCCTTTCTCTCTCTGAAAACCAGAAATGTTGGGGGTTGCACATGCAAACACACAGTCATTTCAGTGCAGAGGTTTATAGGCATGTATCCAAAACCAGTGTGGATTACTCATTGTACAGTCTCAGGTTCAGTCATTGACCCTTTAATGAATGTGAAGTAACCCATTCAAAGGATTCTATCTGATGTTTTCTTTCTGAATGGAAAAGGTAATTTCAAAGGAAAAATTGGTAAAGACTTACAGGAGAAGTTCTCTTATACTATAGACAAAAATATGAAAATTGATGTCCAAGTATTCTGTAGAGGAATATTTTATAATGCCAGAAGAGTTTATCTGTAGGCTTACCTGAAGACTTCACTGAACACAAAAACATATACTTATGAAAAAAGTACTGTGTGCTCTTAACCCACTTTTTCATGTCTCTCTGCAGACAGAAATAGGCACACACATCTGACCACACTGTAGTTATCATTTTCAGGGAGCTGGGGAAACCCATATGATTGCCTGAATCTGGCAGTGTGTGGCTAATGTTTTAAGACTCTCGGCTGTGTGCCTCAAGCACTCATTCAGCTTTGGAGCAAGACTCCCACCTTGAGTCTTACTGCTACTTATACCAGCTTGAAAAACCTCAAGATTCACACAAAATAATTTGGAGTATTATTCTGAGAATAATTTTGCTGAGTCCTTTGCTTTGTTTTTTTCTTATGATAGCCTAAACAGGAAGAGTGACTCAACGGTCACAGGGTAGGAGAAATTGTTCTTGCACATATCTCCTATTCTATTTTACATTGCCTGCGAATAGAAGGATTTGCTGGTGTTTTTAGGGATCTGGAACTTCATGTTTGTTTGTCTGAGTTTTCTAGCTGTAAAACTGGGACTTTCCTATCTCAGCTGACATCACAGTAAATGCCTTCAAGATCTTCATTTACAACACAGATGGAAAACACTGATTGAGGCCTGGGAGGTGACTGCTAAAGTTCTACATTAGGTGAGATGATCCACCTTGTCCCCAGCCTGGTTTAGTTAAGATAAGCCTGGAAGCTTCTGTAGACAAATATTAAGATTAATTCACTGTAGCAAACACTGCAGAAATGGTATGACTACATTAAAATTGAGCTACTTCTTGCTATTTAGTCTGAATGACCCATTTACAGCTGTATTAGGGTGGTCTTAGGAATGAATCAGAAACAAAAATGAAAATCCCTCCTGCTGTATGAAGACCTGCAGCGAGAAGCCTGAGGTTATAGTAACAATAGAGGCTTAGAAAGCTCTGTAAAGAGCAGCTTCGTACCATTCATGAAAGACATGGCTCCCCATTTCCCCATACTTAAATAAAGTAAGCCTGGCTTCTTCCTGTGGAGATTGCTTTCCCAGAACTTGCAAGAGTTTTTTTAACATGTTCCTGAAAAATAATGATGTAATATTAGCAGTGGTCTAGGATTCACAATACTGATAACAGGAGGTGTATTTTGAAAAGTGTATACATTGCCACACTTTTTACAAAACAGCCAAAATAGTTCTAGCTGCAGAGCTGAGAGTTAATTAACATCAAATATCTCAACTACCCAAAATACCATTCATCTACTACTCTTCTTTTGAGGAATAATCTCTAAGAAATCAATGTCCACAAGAATTTTAGTACACTGATTTTCCAAATAACGGGGTTTTTTTGTTTTAATTAAAAATCTCAGATTAGCAGAAACATCATAGAGAATGAGTTCCAACTTATAATATCCAACTGTTATTTAATACATTTTCTACCATTTTCTGACAGACAAACAAATATTAGAAACTGCCAAACTGTGAATAAGGTGTCTGTAAAGATCCTGAACATGAAGCCGGGGTGTAACTCCACATATAAATACCTTTGCTGACTGCTGTGAAATGTACATAGTCAGCTATGAATGCAGATAAACAGCTCCTTGAGTACAATACTGTCAGAGCAAAGCTGTTGAATTCTGCTCCAAACCTTTTACATGTTGACAATTAAATATTTGCATGTCTTTGAGATGAAACATGTTCCCAAACCTTTCCCTTTTTAGGGCCTTATAAAATGGCTCCCATGCTTATGTTTCCAAGAAGGAACCTTTTTGTGTGTATGTCCTCCTACTTTTCCTTGAAAGAACAAAATAAGACTAATAATAGGTTGCTTTAATTGACTGGGTGTTCCTTAGGTTCAACTGAAAATAAGATTTTTCTTTAAAGCAGTCTTCCTTCCACAAAACACTTGGAGACAGACAAATAGCATCTGGAGAAAGACAAAGAGGCAAGTGTATTTTAATAGGCTCAGCTTTTACCCTCTTCCTTTTCCTTTTAGAGTAACAATATGTCTTGCCTGACAAAAATACAAGCTAGCTGAGTCAAAGGAAAGCAGACAGGTCTTGGAGAATCAGACACAAGAAAAGGGATTCAATTCAAACCAGACATGCAGTCATTCTTGACTCCCTTTAAGACAGGTAAAGGCATCTTGAGTAGTATTAATCTGATTTTAGAAAATATACCTAAAAAAGGCCAGATGAATAACTCTGTAAAGGAAACTTAGCTCAAGAGAAATCCTACCCCCTTGTTCCAGTGGAGAAGGACACTTTCTCCTTGGATGGTGACTTCTCCATTTAGTAGGTAGAAAATTTCTACAGTTTAAAGCCAAGAAATCTCTGTTGGGCACTGTGGAAGCTATATTAAGTATATGTTTACATCTGTAGCACCGTCTGTATGACATATTGCTTCTGCCATTCTTCCCTCTTAGAGCTGTTTGTCTTTTGCCTAGAAATCTCATGCAGTTTAACAAGAGCGAGTGCAAGGTAATGCACCTGTGTTGGGGCAACTCCTGCTATCAGTGCAGGTTGGGGCTGAACAGTTTGAGAGCAGCCCTGCCGAGGGAGGACGGGGAGTGCTGGTGGATGGGAGGCTGGACATGAGCAATGTGCATTCGCAGCCCAGAGAGCCAAACGTGTCCTGAGCTGCATCCAAAGCAGTGTGGGCAGCAGGGGAGAGAGGAATTCTGCCCCTCTGCCCTGCTCTGGTGAGACCCACCTGGAACACTGCACCCAGCTCTGGGGTGCCCAGCACAGGAAGGACATGGACCTGTTGGAGTGAGGCCAGAGGGGGCAATCAAGATGATTAGAGGGATGGAGAACCTCTACTATGCAGAACAGCTCAGGGAACTGGGATTGTTCAACCTGGAAAAGAGAAGGCTTCAGGGGTGACCTAATTACAGCCTTCTAGGACCTGAAGGAAACCTACAAGAAAGTGGGAGAGGAGTCTTTTACAAGGACACGTAGGGCCAGGACAAGGGGGAATGGCTTCAAAGTAAAGATGGGAGGTTTAGATTAGATATTATGAAGAAATTACTTACTGTGAAGATGATGAGGCCCTGGAACAGATTCCCCAGAGAAGATGAGGTTGTCCTGTCTCTGGGAGTGTTGAAGGCCAAGTTGGTTTGGATTCTGAGCAACCTGCTCTAGTGGAAGCTGAAAGCAAGAAACAGATCTATGCAATGTAAAGCAGATTTTTTTCCTAACTCTTCTGAAGAAGGAAGCAAAAGTGTTTAGGAATGGCACATGCATGCATGGGATGCAGCAGGAAAGATACATAAATAGAAAGTAACAGTCATTTTCCAAAGAGACAGCGATGTGTTAATGTCATCATACAGCCTTGACAAAAATGCAGGTCCAATCACCTTTTTTCAAAAAAATTTTCTATTAAAGCTGCAATATTCACAGAAAAGATCCACCAAAGTATTTGATGGAGCAAAGCATCTGCACACTGAGGTAAGAAGACTCTGAGACAGAGAGTGTCCACAGCAGAAAATATAAAGGTAGGAAAAGAACATGAATGCACTAAGGAGGAAAATTATCTGTTTCATTAGAGGTTAACATTGGTGCATGGGCATAACTGCATAAACCAGTACAGATAAATTAGGGCTGGAAATTATAAAATGGCTCCTGATCATTAGGGTCTCTGCCACTGCTTCCCAAGAGGAGTGACTAGAGCTAATGGCTGACCTGATTATAGTATGGAATTTTATAAATTTATAACTAGAATCTTTGGACAAGAGACCTATCTGTCTAGACTGTGGAATGGGTTAAAAGAAACCTGTACAAACCTAGAAAAAACTGCATGCTCCCATGGCCTACAAAGGCTACCTTGTATTTCCTAAAACAGTTATGGCACTGTCATCCTGTTCATAAGCTGTCAAACTGCCTCTTTTCATTTTGCAGGGTTAAATGAATATTCACTGTGACATATACTGAAATTGAGGAGCCTCATCCTTAACTACCCAACCAGTCAAGTAAAGGATTGTTCTGAGATTTTCTCTCTTGCCCAGTCTCAACATATTAAACAATTTTCCACAAGAAAGGATGTCTTGTGCAGGGTAGAGTGATGTACCTCTTCGTGTCCACAATGCAGAACATTTGATGAAGCCATTACAGAGGAGTGAGAGCTCTTTGTTCAGAGCATTACATCAAACAGAGAGTAGTACCATTGCAGTGCTTAAATTTTTGGAACATTTTGGGTTAAAAGAAGTCATTAAGTTCCTTTAAAATGCAATGCTTCAAGTGGGTTTTAGCAATGAAGTGGTTAAATACAATTATGTGCATAGATATAGAGGAAAAATAGATCTAGAGCCTGTTTTACCAAGCAAGATAATTGCACACCTCCTGTATGTAATTTGAATGATTTTACTGGGTATCAATGATCTTTAAATCTTTGGAATTTGATTAATATTGCTATTCTTTTCAGTTCAAAGACAACAAAAGTATGTAACGAAAGAACTCTATGGAAAAGGCTTTTTGTGACTTCAATGAATTTTAGCTTTTGGCAGTTTCTGCAAAAATGCTTCCCCTCAAAAAAAAGTCACCCTTGTTCATACATCTTAGCTACTTCCAATTTAACACTGTACATCATAAAAGCAAGAACAATCTAAGGATTGTTCTTTCTTTTCTGAAAGAGATCTGTGAACAGGGCAACAGCCCTTGGAAGGGACAGCTTCCTAATCAGAAGCACTTCCATCGGAACTATTGGGGGGGGGGGGAAACAACTTGGAAAATCAATGAGACTCTTTAGGGGGTTACTAGCCCACTACTTACTAGCCTTTG
>VZRL01002892.1:645141-671363 GCA_013397895.1 Origma solitaria | reverse complement strand
GGGGGGGGGGAAACAACTTGGAAAATCAATGAGACTCTTTAGGGGGTTACTAGACCCCTTACTAGACCCCTACTTACTAGACTTTGCAGTCCCTTCCACACAGCTGATACATACAACTTTAAGGTTAATTTTGCAGACAGCTTGCTGGCTTTTAGAAATTAACATTTTCAAAATATATGCAACCCCTTGGAATTCGTACTTGTATTGCTACAAAACAGAAAAAAAAAAATAGCAAAAGCAAAAATGCCAACATCATTATGCTATAGATGCCCAGCCAGGCTTGTCGGTGGCCTTGGTGGCCTTGATTTGATGTGCAGTCAGTTCCTTGATCCTTTTCTTTGATCAGTATATTAAGACTCAGGAGAATAAACATATGAAGGTACACAGAGTGGTAACAGTGAAAATTGGTTTTGCAGCAAAGCAGGAGCATCTAAGTATCTGTGAGATAGTAAAGGAAGCTTCAAACTTCAGTCTCTCTCTAGGCAGGAGATTGAAAATGGGTCCTTGGCCAGCACCGTGGTTCAATCTTTGCCTGAAACCTTGCACATCTCTCTGCCAGATTTGCATGTATTGACCCTATGTCTTTCTCCAGGCTTCATTAAGATTTTCTGAGTTGCACTGCTGGGTTGAGTTAAAAACAGTAGCAGATACTGATCATATCAGTCTCAGCATCTAATAAACATAGTTATCTGCCCAAGCAAATAAGCTAAGCATCACAGAGAATTCATGTGTAAATGTTCTGTGTTCACACCAGTTTTGCTGTGTATTTCCAATGCTGTTTCTTGCTTTCACTTTTCAGACACTGGCTAGTGGCAGCAGTTGCTGTATCTTACCTAAAATGATCTGTCAAGATGCTTCCCTTACTCTACAAAGGAAAATAAAAACTGTATGCACAAGGAGAAGATTTGGACAGAGTTGTTTGCAGGAGAGTTTTATAAATTAGTAACAATACTACTGGAATTTTTAACAGCTTTTTATTTGCAAGACTATTGATTTTGTTCACCTCACTTGGCTGGAATATCCTAGTTCAAAAGTATCTTTGACTCAATGAAAGATTAGTTTTACAAGAAAGAACAGATGAAAACATAGTATTTCTTTGTTTCACTTTCTTCTTCTAAAACAAAGCAGCAAAAATCCCTCAAAAAAGAGCAAAAAATCTCATTTAGCCAAGACTTAATTTGGCTATTAATGCGCAATTATCTGTGTGTCATGAACAGGAATCATATTCACCCTGAAATCAAATCCTAACTTTAAAGCCAAACTCAGACATTAATGAAGTGTAATGTTAAGAAAAAGCAAGCAAGTTAATACCATGGGCTTCACAATGATTTTGGTGGATTTTACATAAAATATTCCTCTGTGTAGCCAACAGTTGTAACCACCGTTGATCTAATTCTGTACAACCACAAAAGGAAGAGCATTTCATAAAATCTTACCCTTTGTGTCCATCCATTCTTAGAACAAAAATTTGATCCTTTTAAAGAGAAGAAACCTCCTGTTGCCTTCCATGAGTGAACTAAAAAATCAGCTAAAGATTAATTTCTGTCCACCCTTGCTCATCTACATATAATAGAGTCCTTGGCCAATTCAGCTGGGCATAATCTGATCCATATCAATGAATCTATGCAGGTTGTATCTTAAAAATTCAACTTTTTTATTAGCTGTGAGTAAGAGTACTTTTTCACTTGAATTTTGTGGTATTTGACAAATATAAGCGACAAAATACTTCCTAGGGAAGTATTTTCTGCCCAGTGTCATGCTGACAACCTGGCTTTCATATTTAATAAAACCAATGGTTATATGTTACATTAAGCAACTGAAGTTAAAATAAATATTTTTAAAGTTTGTGTAAGAGACCTACTATAAAATAAAATAAAATAAAATATGAGTAATATGATGTGAATTCTATATCTTTTCCTCTAGAATATATTTCAGATGTGTAGTGTCTTTTGGTTCTTTGGGATTAAGTATATTGAAAACAGGAAAATTATTAAAGGTTAAGTACTGTATTTTTCATTATAAATTTCCTCTGCACAGTAATGAAAACTGAATAAGCAGATTAAAAACTGATTTAAAAATTAATCCTCAAATCTCTTCTTCAAGAGATTTTGGCCTTCAATTAGTAACTCAAGATTTATAAAATTCACATTGTGAAGACAAAGATTTATGTTATCTTCATAGCTGTTGCAAATAACCTGGATAAAACTGACATGAAAGGAAAATATTTCCTCAATCCTATTTTAATATCATACTTAATGAATGAAATAAAAATAAATTACATATTAATTTGCTTATACTAATATTCATTGGGAAGAAATTGCTGTCACACTAGCTTATCTCAAAAAATTATTTCTAGAAAAACTAAGTTGTTTCTTGAAAAAATATAATTCTGACAGCTTTCAGATAAGAGAAAATTCAAAAGTAGATGTTTATTGACTAAATTTGAAATACTGAGTAAAATCCTGATTCCAGAGAAGACTATAGATAAATGTTCAATGATTGACTATAGATAACTGTTCAAAATTTTCACCTGTTTTGAAGAAAAGTTTATTATGTTTGATGCTTTAGAGAATATAATTTTTATTCCTCTCTGGTATGAAAAATTTGTAAATATTATCATCTGTCTAGCAAAATCACTTTAAATGGGAAATAATTATATACTTTTTACTCTTTACTCTCTTTTTTGGTAAATTTGAAAATTCCCCAAAAACATTGACTACTTTGGTAACTAAAATACATTAATGCTGTTTTGGTGAAAATACAGTACCAAAGGTCACTATTACTTTTTAACTAGTGAATGTGAATCTGTATGTCTTAACATGATTCCTTTGTACCTCTAAGTTTTACAATAATAGACTTTTTTAAGAAGTTATTTCATTTAAGTTATTTTACTTTCCTTATTTATATTTAGAGCTAAACTCAGGAAAACAAACAAGCAAATATACAATAGAAACCACAACCTAAAAAAATATAAAATAAAATGCAGAGACTGATTTCCTTCTTCAGGGTTATTATCAGTTCAGTAGACACTGAATACTATAGTACAGTCATTTATTCCTTTAATATTTATGGAAGTGTGGTTTAGTTTTACTAAAATACAACCATCTCCAAGTGCATCAGATTTCTTTCCATTTTCCTTCCTGCCTCTATCAATATTTTACAATATACAGAACATGCCTGCTCATAGATATAAAATGTACTATGTAGATAATACCCTTCTCCTTCTTAATCCAAAACAGCCATTGAATTTTCATACTGACAGACTACACTGAATTATAAAGAACATTCTTTCTTCTTTTTCTGGCTCCTTTTTCATTCAGGTTCAGACCTGGTTGATTCAGAAAAGCGATGCAAAGTTGTGGGTTACAGCTCTGTGTCATTCAGTCAATGGTACTTATTCCTACTCTGCTGGGGGGGACAATAGGAGCTAGGATCATAATTCTAAATTATGTTGTCAAAAATACATCACATGCTTCCTCTGAAATAATCTCACCGGGAAAAAAGGTTTAACTTGGCCAAAGGACTACCTCTGCAGATCTGAAAACTCCAGCTGTGGTATTGGGAAGAAGAATTATTCAGAAGAATTTGGTTTGAAATTTTGATCTATTTCACTACTGCAGTAGAAAAAAGAAACATCTTTCTTCTTTTGCTTGTACTCCCAGACTTTGTCAGCCAGAGACAGACCTACCTAGAAGGTAGGTAGGCTTGTTAGTGTGTAATGTTGTGCCTAAATATACATGTTCTCTCCAAACCCACCAGATGAAGTAACTGAATGGTGAGAGATGGGGCACAATGTTCTGGGCATGGTATAATAGCCATATGCCTTGCAAACAAGCTGGTTTATGCTTAGTGACTCAAACCCCAGACTGAGAACTCAGACCGTTTTTAAACAACCTCAAAACTCCTGAGATACCAAGAGCTGTGATTTTTTTTCCCCTGGGAGTTTAGGGTAAAAAGACCCCCACAATGGCATAATGTAGTCTAACTTCCCATATTGTAATAATATTCCTTTAATTTCAGCCATACTACATCCATTAATATGTCCTTGATGGGAGAAGACCCTCCAAAAAAAGCTAATTTAAAGATGTCAAGAGAGAAAAAACCCACCATTTCATTTGATTTTTTTATCCAACAGTTAAACATTATCACTATAAAAAACCCTGTCTTATTTTGGAAAATAAAAACAAAATCAACATACTTTTCCTCTTTCGGCATATAAATTTTTGTCTACTTTATCTACTTCAAAGATGTTTTTAGACTGATAATTTAAATGTTTACAAAAGTGTTGATTGAAGGAAAAGAAAAAAGAAAACTGAAACAACAAATGAAAAAACATTCTTTTATAATAGTTCAACTCTTCTTTGGAGACAGAAGATCAGATTTAGCAAAACAAACTTAAAACAACATTTATATTTCCCAGCACCCTTTTTTATCCCCTTGATTTCAGAATGGAGCCATAAGAAATGTTGCTGTGAAGCAGAGTCCCACCTCCCCCGTTTTAAACCTGAGTGTTTGAAATCCCAAGCTGGATATCCAAAATGGTTGAAGACTATTCTTCAACCACTCTTTAGCCACTTACTTTTCTCCTTGAACACTCCACTTATGTTTCTTGATAAGAAGGGTAGTAAGAGTCCAGTCAACCCTTTATATTTTATATGTACAGGTGACATATTTCAGCAAAAGATGGAAAAAAATGTACAGTGACATTTGAAATGTACCGTGGATGATTAAAAGGAATCTGTAGCGCTCAATTGCTCTATTACAATGACATAAGATCTGGCTGTCTAAATCAGCTTGGTGTTAGGGACAGAAAATCACTGACCAAATGCAGGATTCAGAGAAGAGAACATTGCCCTATTTACCAAGGAATTACAAAGCATGCAACTCATTGCAAAGTATTGATTGTTTTTAGGCTTTTTGCTACCCTCTCTTTGTATTATCAGGAAAAGCAACTATCTTGAAATGACAACTTTGAAGTGATTTGGAGAAAAAAAAACATGTAACCTTTTGGTTTTGACATCATGAAGGTCAGTTAGTCATGAAACTATTTTGGCCCTTAAATGTTTTCTCCTGAAAATATTAGTCCGACTTCAACGTTGTATCTTTTCATGCACGAACAGTAAGTCTTATGTTCCGGAGAAAAGGTGATTGGCAAAGAGCACTGTGTGTGTTTGCATTTGCTGAGAGTGCACGTAATAGCCGAATTAAAAATATTCCTGCACTTGTGTTAGTGTGATTGTTTATTTCCCAAAACTCCAAAACTTAACAGACATCAAAGTAACAGTTGTAATGAAAGATATGTCTAGTCTTAAATTAGGGATGCACAAGTATGGAGCTGAGATACATAGGGTAGAATATCTCTTTTGGAGGCTTTGTCTTCCATGTACTGCGCTTAATTCCGGGATGATTAATTCAGAGTAATTACTTAAATTCTAGATATCTAATTTTCATGAGATTATTTTTATCTGGAGTGGCTAGATTTAACATTTAATTCTGTAATCTTTTGTTAGATCCATCAATGTTGTAATTACCTATTACATCATTTGATGCTGAGAACTGTTTCACCGTGTGCTGCCGTTTTTGGATGTCTGACCATAGCTCTGAATTAGGCACCATTACTGCATCTGATGACCTGAACCTAAACCAGTTGGACCTGTGAGTGGTTACCTCAGTGCAACAGGAATATGTTGCCTTTCGAAATAAGTTCCGTGAGCTCAATTTCACATGTGACAGAACAGTTAAATAAGTGCCCTTTGTCTATATAAAAACTTTCTTTTAACAGAATTTCTCTGTGATTTCATATTTTTTACCTTCTATGAATCTGCCCCTGATTTTCTGTATGTTGGGCTATTCTGTTCCAAACATATGAGTATTACTAAAGTTATGTTACCATGTATATGAATTAAAATGGAAATTGTGTCTTTGGTATTGTGTATTTAGGGCTTTTGGGGGGGATTCTTTCTTTCAGAAATGGCAGTGGCGATTCTTCCATTTCCCAATCCCCTAAAAAATTTTTTTGCTTATGGCCCTTCCATGTTCTGCCAATCCAGTCCACAAATCTAACACACCCTAACTGTCTGTGCTAGTTATCATATTTAATCTTGCTACTGTGGAAAAGTCTGAAAAGTCTTTATTGCCATGATCTCTCTCTTAGCTTAAAGAAGGGTTATGAGAGTGATTTTTTTCCTTCCACAAAGATAATTTGAACTCTAAAGGACAACTGGAAATAAAAAGACTGGAGTCAGTGATGACACAACTGTGATTTGTGCTGCCAAAAGCCTTTAAGGAGTTCTAAGAAACACCATTTTTAAAGAGCACTAAAGCATTTTGTCTTTCCTTGTAAATTCAAAGCACAGAAGCTTTTCTGTTCCCTTGACCTAGCACTTTCACATTTCATCCTACCCAGGATTTCCAGTAGATCAAGAACACTGATTGAAGTCCTGTAGGCTGTTGCTGGTTCAGTAACGCATTCTACATTCTGACAGGAAATAAAACCCTACCATTTTCTATTGTGCTGTTTCCATGAGCAAAAATGATAAAAGAAATTTAGATTTGTAAATGTTATTTATTCCATGAACTTGGGAAGATGCAATAGAAGGGAATACAAATAAGACACCTTTCAGCAAGATCTCCACTTGATATGGAAAACACAAGTTACTTCATTATCACAAAAATAGACCACAATATCTGCCTAAGGTGGTAATGGCTCTTCCTAAGCTTGCTTAAATTCAAACACAAATGTCAAATTGCGATATCTTTTAAGAAAGCTGCACCTTACTTGAAATTTATTCATATAAGTTTTAAGAAATATCCCTTGGGGAAATACAGCCTCAATTTTTTATTGCTTCAGATAAAACAGGAAACTATCTATGGGGCTAGAAACATAAGACCCAAGAGAAAGAAAAGAAGGCTTTGCAAATGGCGCTGAATCCCAAAGCAGGCACTTTAAAACTGGTAATTCACTCAGTTCTTCTTGTTTTAACCTTCTAATAGTCTCTTATTTCCCGAACTGAAATCAAGCCCCTCTTCTTTTTAGATCAGGCACTAAAGGGTTTATATTTTATAGTAATAATACTCAAAAAGCAATTCAGATATGAGTGAACACAGTAGCTTATGTTTTTCTAAACAATTTGCATCAATCCTTTCAAAGCAATTCACATAACCTGCGTATTTGTGTGGATTGTTTACCTTCAGACAGTGGCAAACCCCCACAGCGCATAACCCCAAACCAAAATGGCAATAACTGTAAGACAGTAATAGCTAATTTTATCTAGTATAAATGGAAAGGGACTTTAGAGGATTAACTATTGTGAAAGTTGCCCAATTGTTTTCAAACTGAAGTGCATTTCAAACATATCCTCTGAACTGCTTATAGGAATCTGGTTTCCAGATGTCATTGCTGACCAACATTTCATAATGGCAGAGACATAGCTTTTAGATGTGCTAAGGGTGAAACCTGCAAAATGCTTGCTCTCCTGTGATATCCTTCTACAAATACAGATGGGATTTGGACAGATGGCATATGCATTTTCAAATTAAGAGAAAGAAGAAGAAATGGTAGTAAAAACAATAATCTGATTCAAATGGAAAAGAAAGACAAAACCTATATGTAGGTACCATTTTGCATATTTTAATCAATGCTCAAGAAATTTATGTTCCTTTTAAGGAGGCAAGACTCTAGTCCAGTGTTAAGTTAATACTGCAGCGTGACAATTATTTTTAAACATTAAGTTCAATTGAATCAAGTACAGTTGTTTAAATTAAGAAGCTTAATGACAGAATTTTCATTAACCACAAGTCTCAAAGGCAAATGAATTTTAAATAATTTCAGAGATTTATTTTATCTGTAAAACCTCATAACCTGCTTTTATGTTATTCACTCTTATGAAAGCTATTGAATGAATTCTAAAAAAATAGAAAACATTTAATATTGTAAACAGTTTGCATGCAATCAAATAAAGAAACCGTGCAGTGCTAAATTTAAAGTATGACCTTCTATGATCTTGCAGAATCCCTCTGAATTACAATTCATTTTTGATCTTCTTAATACCATACCTTCAAACCAATAATCATCACTTGCTTTCATCAAATATTTTTTAGCACAGCCTAATGCCATTCAAGTGTTAGGAAGATATTTTCAACAAGATGCAAACAAATAATAACAGGAAAGTTCATTGTGCAATGTTTAGAAGTTACTGACTCTACATGGAGAAAATCATCCTTCTTCAAGAGCCCTTTTCACAGGTGAACGCCTGATTATGTAAACTTCAGTTTATGAGAACATCAGGGTAATTTTAAGTCTGTAAACAGTACTACAGGAGGAAATGACAAAGGCATGTAATTTTCTGGTTGGAGCCTAGAAGTTGGCCAGAACACAGTATTAGCTCAAATGGAAAAGGGTATGTTAGATAAATTGCCTTACTATGATCAAGTCCCATATTTTGAATTGAAGATTAATCTTATTTAACTTTACCTGTCATAAAAATTAGAGTCTTGTTTAAAGCTAATGATCAAGGTTCCTATAATAACCGTAGAAGGAGATACACATCTCAAAAGAATACCTTCATATAGAGGTATAACATGATGACAACTTAGTTTCAGACAAGGTAAGATGAACACCCCATCACACCTGTTTAACATACAATGAGACTGATGATAACAAAATACCACTCTACCAAGAAGAAAGAAAACAATTAGAAGTAAAGAAGCAATTTTGAAATATAATGATTTTATAGACTGCTCAGACAATGACATTTGAATGCTGAGAAAGTTTGACCCAGATGATCCTTGGTGTCGCTTCCAACCTGGTATTCTATGATTTAAGTAACACCTTCTACCTCTGATTTTGATCTTGATGACCAATCCTGTGGAAAGCAGAATAGTGAGGAGCTAAATCAAAATAGTGTCTCAGTGTTTTACTCCTTAGGTATCACTGAATCACATGTATGAGGATCACAATATTTTAAGGAAGTTTAAGACTGATAAGAGAAGTACCTTTGACTTTGTATGGGATGACAGAACTTGAAGTCAATTAGCATTTTCTGACTTTAGCAGCTGGGAATTATGTACTCTTAAAGGTAAAGTGTATCTTTTCACTGATTTCTGGTGATTATCGTGGGTTTGATTGAAGCCCTAACAGAGACATATAACAAGACATTGTTTAACTTGTAATACTTTATCTTGAATGCTCTGAAGCAATACAAAGACAAAATTTTTTCTAAGCCTAATGTGCTTTGAACAATTCTAGCTTGCATACACCTGGAAGCCATGTATTTCTCCCTTTGCCACAACTCAAAGTATTTGGAAAGAAAAATAAGTTTGTTTTAAAAGAACAGCAAGTTAGTGGACAAGTCGTCTCGTGATGAGCAATAGTCCAAAATACATCATAGCTGAGTAAAGGATTTTTTTCTATCTGCATTTCGTTGTAGGGGTTACTTAGGTTTGTCATAATAGGATGAGACTGTATGGCAGTTGTGTATATTGAAGTTGTGTTGCTGAAAAGAAGAAGAAAGATCTATAACGGTTCCTTGGAAGAAACAATTGGTATAAAAGAAAATAATATTTTCATGTACCTGTCCTAGCTGATGAGACAAGACTTTCATGAAAGCTCAGAAGTTCTGTAAAACTGACATTTACTAAATATAGTTTAATGAAAGTGACATTTTAGCCTAATTTGTTCTTTTAATAGTTTTCATTAAAAATGCTTCATTTACTTTAATTTCCCAACTACCTCTCTTTAATGCATTTGTTCATTTGCTACTGGAGAGAGTAGCCTAATCCAAACTTTTTAGATTTTGAAGAGTACAACTTAAAATAAAAAACATTGCAAATTTGCCGAGATATGGGGTAACAAACTCTAAGAAATTTATGGGATTTTTTTTTTTTCATTTATTACAATGACAGTAAGTCATTATGTCCAAAATAACTGCTTCTGTTAATCCATGTATATATGCCAAGGGTTATCCCTGGAAACAGATTCATATATTATTATGAAACTGCAATTTATAACACATATTCTTTCCTAAGAAAAATCTTTAATAATGATCTCCTGTAATGAAAATGATGAATTCAAGAATCAGAGTAGGAGTTTTTCTCTCAAAATCTTCCTACAAAAGCAATTAAAACTCATAGAATGCATTAAGGAGGTTGGTACATTAAAATGCTATGGACTGAATATAACCTGACTTGGGGCAAAGAAAAGATTGAACGTTGATGTGAGGCTAAAACTCTGAGCAGGAAATCAGTAAGTTCATACTCTACATTACAATATTACCATCCATATTCTTTGTATCCCTGAATCTACTATAAAAAATTTCTGCGCCTTTGTGGTAGTATATGTAGCTTTTGGAAATTCATTGGATCAAATGCATTCCTCATCTAGATTATGGATTTTAGTCCCTTTCATTTCTGCTGGAAATAGTGGAACTTTACCCAAGAATCTAATAATTTCTCTTACTGTAATTACTATTCAGGCTACATTAAAAAAAATCTAGAGTTTCAATCTACATAAAATGGGTCCCAATTCACATTTCTTTGTAGTTCTTCAGCTTAAAATGTAGTTTAATCCCTTGGCGTTGATCATCCATCACATTTTTCCCACTCTATTTTATACTTTTGGATAGCCTCTCCCTACAGACACTCTCTGCATAACAAAATAAATAAAATTTAGCATAAACAAAATTTCTGAGTCTACTCCCATGGGTTTTCATATATTCAAATAGACTTTTTTTGCATCTGCTTTGCTGTTACACCTTACTTGAATTCATATGTCTCACCGGACTGTTCAATGGCTTCAGTCTTTCTTTAATACTGAACCTTTTGCATTTACTAAAGCACACCACTGGGCAACATGCAATATTCTGATTATTGACAATAGAAGACCCAGTAGACCTAAGTCAGTCTGTTTTGTAGGCACTATTTTCAATTTCACACTTAAAGCACACTGAGTGCCTATCATTGCTCTTTTAGTGACTAAAACACAAAGTCATTCTTCTTAATTTCTATCTGATCAATTTTCAGATAATACTAAAATACCAAGTCACCAGCCCCCATAAAATCCTATTTTACTGCTTTAATTTTCAAGGTCTGCTTATATTATTTTTGTGAAATACTATGCTGCTTCTCTATATAGATGACATCTTCCGGGTTTGTATCATGAATAAGCATAGTTCCCTAGTTCAACTGACTTTGTGATAAGGTCACTAATGAAAACATTGTATAAGATCACCTGTATTTGTTGAAGAGCCCTGGTAATCATTTCTAGCTCCTAAATTCTGCCTCTAACACAACTTATTGTCATCTTCCATGCAGACAGTTTCTCATCCACTTCATGCTTCTTTTACAAATCCCAATCTTCTCCTTACTTGAGGTGAGTATGATTGCATGCATTCCCACTGCTACTTCAAATTGCAAAATCTATGTTTCAGGGAAGCAATTCAATTATTCAAAATTTCACTGGCCCAGTCCTTACGAGTCCTGATCCAGGTTCATCTGTTTCTGTTGACCACATTTTCTAGTGCCCCAGTTTATTCCACACACTTTCTGTCTACCCCACCCCACAGAGTCTGATGGATCATTCACATTCTGCATTTGTACATGCCTTCTATCCTACCAAGCAGAAATATGGGCAGAATTCCGTTTCCTTGAGTATGGAGGTGAGTATCATATTTTAAAAAAAAAAACAGAAGTAGCTCAAAAGTCTGAGTCTGAGCACTTTTAGCAGCTAAACTTCCAGAATAGATTTCTCTTTAAGTTCAAACTCAGGTCACTGTGAAGTTAAATTTATTAATCTGTGTGAAGAGCTATGGATACTACAATGATTGTCTCCATGAAAAAGTTTGCTGACTTCTGAGAAATAAATGTCCATATTTCTGACCAACAGATGAAAAGCTGTAGTGTCTTTGATGTTAACCCACTGCAGAAGCTACATGACATTCAGCAGACAGACCACAGTTTTCCAATGCCCTGGATTTTAAGAAATCTATAGTTAAACTGGTTGGGGAAGTAAAAGAACTTAATTCATTTTACAAGAGTCTGGATGGAACAATGATTTGCCTAAGAATTCTCAAAAATAGATGGAAAAATGTAACTGATGCTTTCATTTTTTACTAAATAGAGAACAACTTTTCAATTAGAAGACAGTAGATGCAAGATAGAGGACAATAATCAGATGTCGACAAAACTGTTTCAGTCATGAAGACCACATTGAAAAAATCACAGGCTACAACTTCAGACTGTGTACAAAAAGAGTTCGCATCCAGTGGTACAAGCCACATATGTATAAAGCTAAGGAGATAGGTTTCGTGATTAATCGACAGTGGTGAAATAAGACCCAATTCAGAATCACATGTAATAGCTTCATAAAATTATTTCTTTCCCATTAAATAGGAGGAAGAAAGCATCCATTAAAATATTTTATTTATACTTTTACTTATCGAAAGCAAACCACTAATTTCCTTAGTGTAGAGGCATAGAAATGAGCTATCCATTAGAAAAGCATGAACTATCAGCACACATCACTAGCAATATCCTCATCTGCAATTTTTCTGCGGTATGTGTGCCACAATGAAGGTGGCTTTTCATTTTGGTTGATTTAAACCTTTCTGGTTTACTATATTTTAACTTGTTTATGTTCTGCAATTTTTCAGTGACTTCCCTGAAACATGTTCTATCAATTTAAAGGTAAGCTCTACTCTTACCTTTCTTTGTGGCAATATCAGCTAAAGGAGTTGTCACTTTTAACTTGTGTCAACTCCCTCATTTATATACAAGACAGTTTAATATCAGGTACATGGAGTCAGCTGGTGGCAGGAAGGCTGCAGTGAATGGCCAGATGAAAGAACTATTACCAAGTTACTACCATGAAAGAGGTATGTGTGCCTAAGCAAGATTTTCACCTTTGCCAAAACATTAGTGTGTCTGCACTACTGTTGACAAGAGAGACAATCCTCTAGTCCGGTGATTTAGTTGTAAGACTTCATCAAGTAACCTAGGTACTGAACTAAACCGTTCATGTTCTTTTACCAGACATGAGAAATGTGGAAAAAAAGGAGAGGTCACACAGGAGGAATATGGGAACATTTTCAAAGTATGCAGTGATGCAATAAGTAAGGCTAAGGTCCACTTGAAACTAATTGTGATATGTCAAGTACAACACATAGGGTTTCTGCAAGTACCAGCACTTTAATCAGTAGCAAAAGGAAGAGCAGGAAAAACGTGGGCACACTGCCAAATGAGGTCAGTGCCCTTGTAATGGAGAATACAGAGAAAACACAGTTACTGAATGCCTTCTTTGCTTCAGTCTTTGCTGCTAAATCCAGCCTTCAGCAATCACATGACATGGAGGCAAGAGAATGTTTGGAGAAAGGAAGGTTTTCCCTTTGCAGAAGAGTATCAGGTTAGAGATCATTTAGGCAAACTTAACATCCAAAAATCCATGGGCCCCAAGGGTGCTGAGGGAGTTGGAAAATGTTATTGCTAAGCCAATCTTCATCATTTTTGAAAGGTCATAAAAAGATGGAGAAGTGTCTGAGGACTGGAAGAAATCCTATGTCACTTCAGTTTTCAGAAGGTGAGAAGGAGGACCCAGTAAACCAGGGGCCAATAAGCCTCATCTCCAACCCTGGAAAGGTGGTGGAACAGCTCATCCTGGATGCCATTTCTAAGCATGGGGGAAAGGTTATCAGGAGTAGTAAATATGGATTCATCAGGGGGAAATCATGCTTGACCCCTCTGACAACCTTGTACAATTGCATGACTGGCCAGGTACATGAGGGGAGAACAGTTGGTGTTGTCTCCCTTGGCTTCAAAAGGCTTTTGACATTCCCTCCCATAACATCTTCATAGGTAAACTCAGGAAGTGAGGGTTGGTTGAGTGAACAGTGGCAGGTATCGAGAACTGGCTCAATGGGAGAGCTCAGAGGGTTGTGGTCCATGGCACAGGGTGAAGGTGTAGGTCTGTAGCCAGCAGTGTTCCCTGGGGGTCAGTACTGGATCCATCAGTGACCTGGATGAAGTGACAGAGTGCTCCCTCAGCAAGTCTGCTGATGGTGCAAAGGTGGAAGAGTGGCTCATACCCCAGAGTGCTGCACTGTCATTCAGCGGGAATGCTCTCTAGGCCCTGTTCCTAGTTTTTAGGAAAGCGAAAAGAGAAAAAAATATTTTCTTTTACAAGTTCTTTAAAATCACTGAGTCCAAAACATACTGAAATCAAAATCCTATTATCCTAATTGAGCGTTTTCAATACAGCCCAAAGAGGAAAACGTACTCAGTAAAATAGAAGTGAACACACAACTGAAAAATTCAGTTGTTTTAGTAGGAATGATGTTATAAAGCGGACGACTAATCACCTGAATCACTGGAGAAGGTGGTAGAGAGAGGAAGAAAGTGAAGGGTGGGAGGAGGAGGCCCCTCTGCAGTGATTTGCTTCCTTTGCCATGCAAGGTAACTCAGAAGTCAAGGAGAAAGCCATGTTTATTATGGTCTAATATGAGTCAGTTTGAGAGTGCATCCCCTGGAGCAAAGCAGCTAATCAATTTCATGACATTTTTACGCCTAAATATCTAAACGATAAAAAATGGCATTTATTCTTTTATTTTCTCCTTCAGTTATAAGTCTCATCAAATAAAAGAAAAAACATTAAAAAGATTTCTTTTCTTGAAACTTACCTTATTAGATCAATTGTTTGAATATTTTATGTCAATGATCCGGTGTAAAATAACAAATTGCCATTTTTCATTCAAAGTTGCAGTAGCACTTCACTCCTGAATTCTTTCTAGTTTTCTACGAATCTGATCAAATAAATCCCATTTGCTGAACCAATTGGAAACATTATCAGTCATGACTACAAAAAATTAATTAAGAAGTGTGGAGAATATAGGAACAAAGATTAGAAATGCATCTTCCTTAATTTTGAGTCATTATTTTGCATAATCATCAGCATTCTTGTGATTGAAGGCATTCCTGAGAAACCATGTACATGATTTAACAAGTGGTCTGATCTAGACATCAGAAATTATTTAAGATTGAAAAATCAGAAATGCCTCTATCATAATAACAGCTGTAAAGGAGATTTGTACCTAGAATAGTAAGATATTTTGAGTTCAGTAATAACAGAAGATGATTGGGGAACTTTGACGCTTTCAAACTTTTTCTGAGTTAGAAGAGGGATACATTTGTGCACTTAAACAAGGCTGTGAAGATTTTCATGCTCCTTCTTCCTCCTTCTTACTTTTCATAAAATCAGATAATCATTAAGGTTGGAAAGGGCCTCCAAGATCGTATCCAGCCTTTGACTGAACACCACCATACTAAACCATGGCACTAAATGCCACAGGCAGTCATTTCCTGAACATTTCCAGGGATGATGACTCCACCACCTCCCTGGGCAGCCTTGTTTCAATTCTTGGCAAACCTTTTAGTGGAAGAAAAAGCACTTCGATACACTTAAGGCTCTTTTTATCCCATGATATATTGATAGAAGCTATACTGAATACATGATGAAAAAGAGGGTTGGGAGACCATTAGAAGAGAAATGCACAGCTCAGTGACACAAACTCAAAAATGTACGAACTCAACTGGGTAAGTGTTGAGAATAGTACAGCAATTCTTACTCCACAAAATGTGCACATGAACCAAAGCTTAGTCCCCTAAATCCAATTTAGACCAGTACATCATAGGCTCATAGAAAGAGGTCACTTGGACCAATTGTCATCAGTCCAGGGCCTGCCTGGCACTTTGGGTTCATTTTGTGGCAGCACTTCCTCAGGCTCTGCCTTCCATGTGGCTTCAGGGTGTGTTCTCCTCTCACCCCATTGGCTACTGTCTGCACTGTTAATGGCTTTCTCAACCAGTTTGTCTGCAAAAGCAGCCCACAGCCTCAACATCTCTGTTTTAGTTTGACAGAGAAACTAGGACTGCCCTCAGTGAGAGGGTAAGGGGCACAAAAGAGTGGTGATAAAACATGGATATACCGTAAGATCATTCAGCTGCGTAAGTTGTTACTTTTGTCACCTTACTGGTCCAAAAGACATGTCAGGATCCTGCTGGTCTCTTATACATAATAATATGCTGTGGAAAAAACAAACCCTCTGCATTCTGATCTTAGCTGGCAAAATCCTGCTATCCCAACTCTCAGTTGACCATACCCTGTCACAAAGAAAAAAAACCCCTATGAATACAAGTTCTCATCTTCTTAACAGCAGATATTGTGGACAGCTTCGGTCCTTCTGGAGCACCATCAGGAGAATCCAAAACCGTCTCTTGACACAAGAATAGACTCACTTTCTTCTCTGTCTCTCTGCTCAGGCACTAGGTTTGTTTTACTTTTTGTTATCCGAGGATAATTCCATCAGTCTGATTTCTCTCCTGTACCTCAGGTGCTTTTTTCCCCGTGAGCATTAACCATGGTACCCATGGTATCCAAAGAGTTTTATTGAAAAATGTAATATTTACTAAAAGCAAAAGCCTTGAAGAGAAAGGCATATCAAAATGATAACCCAGACTATGCATGTGATACATATGTATGAAGCTTGTTCACATAGTGTGATGATTCTGATAGTTCTAAGCTTTTTCTGGAACTGATAGGGTGCAGGTGTGGCTCTCTTCCTGAAATATACTGTTACCTTGACTTTCCTTGTGTTCACTGGGAAGTGGAAATAAGGAAATATGTGACTTCTGGTCTATTTACTGCCACAGTCAGAGGAAAGAAGTGACAAGGTCAAAGGTTCCCCAAAACTCACTTTGCATTCAGTCAGGATAAAAAGCTTTTGTACTCAAAACCTTCTTACCTGAATAACTGGGGCATTGTTTGTTTGTTTGTTTTTCTTCCCTGTATTCCTAATATACTCAGTATCTGCAAAAACATGTTCAGGCTGCCAGGCTGTAGCTGCTCAGAGATATCCAATATGAAATATTTGCCCATAAAGGAGTTTCATATTTCACTTTGCGCAGAAGTTGCCCTACTGCTTCTTTCAGAGACTCGAGATGGTACTTTCCTATGAACTAGGATGTTAGGGCCTGGAGAGCATTTGTCCCATTTATTTGGCTGAGTTAGATGGTTGAGTTAAGGAGTTCAGCTGGTCGAATTCTCTCATTTTGCTTGGATCCTGCACTGAAGATTGCATGCTCCTGTTCTGGCTTCTTAACCTTCCTTCTTTTTGATGCCAACAACCACTCAACCACTATAGGAGGCATCTAATGTTGATCACTTCTTAAGGTCACTGTCCTCTTTTTCCTCCCTGTCTTCTTCAGAATGTGGGGAAAAGTAGATCTCTGATGATCAGCAATGATGTTGAGTGGCAAATTAGCATCAGGATTGCATCCAGAAGCTGTGATCAGAGAGACACAGGACAATGATCTCCTGGCAAGACCACAGCGACAGGGATGGCCCAGAGCCCAGTCTGCAGGTATGGCTCAAGGGCAGGATGGATGGGGTAGTGTGTGAGACTGAACGCACTCTTCACTGCTGCCCACCTGTGAAGAAGCACAGGCTCGGGTTGACAGAAAAACCTCTTCTTAAAAACAGCTCCCAATGGAAAGGAGAGGCAGTCCCTCAATTTTAGCTTTCTTCACAGCAGCTTTTATCAGTGAAGCAGTGACCTTGGGCTCAGCCAGCTAAACACCTTAACTCGGGTACATAATCTCTAGAAAGGGATTAAGTTTGCTCAGGGCCTTGAGACAAGGTGTGAAATGTACAGGAGCACAGGAAGTTGGTTGATACTGTTTCAATAGTGTAAGTTAAATTAAAGAAAATAGCTCATTTCAAAGGCATCTCGCTAGAATTTGTAAAATATGCTAAGATTCTCAGATATAAAATACCTTGGAAGTGAAAAGCATTTTTTCTTTTCAAGAGTTAGGTATTGAGAAAGAATTTGAACAGAAATTATGATGAATTTAAGGGCTTTCCAGAACATAATAGGAAGTATAGAACATATAGGAAGTATAATACAGATGTCATGAGCCGCTATTAATGGGCTTTCTCATGTTGGTAGCTTGAAAAAGAATGAAAATAAATGTACAGAAAACTATCCAGCAAAGCTACTTACCCCTGAAAACACCCATTACTGAACAGAAGCAGAAGATTAGGTGGACCAGGGCAGCAGAATAAATCCAGAGTAACTACTGAAGACAGTGAAGTTACTCCACATTTATACCAGTTTAACTGAGAAAAGGAAAAGGTCCGTTGAGTATAATTGAATCAAGGAGTTTTCCATTAAGTCCAAATGACTTTCACAGCAGGAGGCTCCTGAGAGCTCAGAGGAGAGCAGCCATTTCAGAACAATAACTTTTCACTTTTCTTCTGCATTTAAGTCTTAACTGTTTGGACACAGTGTTTTAAAATACCCACAGGATATACTATGTTTTTATATTAGCTATATTTGATGCCAAAACCTCTTGAATTCCAGTTACAACATCTATATTTTCTATAGATATTTACTTCTATTTTCTGAATTTTATGTCTTTGGTTTTTTTGGTTTTTTTAATTGCCTTTGTTATTGTACAATTTATATGAACTTGAGTATAGTATGTTTTACCTACTGTCTTTTGGAGGTTCCAGTCATGTGTGACTGAGAGACTTCAGAAATCCAAATGTTTAATATTTTCGATTGCCTTACTGAAAGATTAAACATATGACTAAAAAGCAAGGTTCAAATATTCAAAATCACATTTGGTTTTGCATAGCGTAGAGATGACATATATTGAAAAACCTGTTAAGGATTTTATTTGTTTCCAAATACTCCAAAGGTTTGTTCTTTCTGTGGGTTTCTTTTCAGGATGAGCGGGAAATGGGTGCCAGTTTGTTTGTGGTTTTTAATTTTTTTTCATTTGTGAGCTCCAGTTTGGTTATACATCATACCTTCTACCCATCAGGAAATACCAGGGGGAAAATTGCAGCTACAAAGATACAAGTACATAATGGTTTAATGAATAATTTCTATACCTACAGCTATTAAAGGAAACAACAAAGACAAAAAAAAAAAAAAAAAAAAAAAAAAAAAGAAGTGTTTCTAAAGCTTTAAACTTTACTTATACGTCCTCATATTAACAAGGCAATTTCTGGCAACATATAGATAGGAATTTTGCCCTGGGAACCAGTCCCTCTTGAAAATAATAAGACTACTTACCTAAATAAGAGTTACTCATATTTTTATCATAGCAACAGGTCTCTCAATTCTTACAATGCATGCATATGTATATGTAGCTATACATGCACATGCAATATGATAATTATATATATACACTCTAACATCTTTAATACAGTAATGTCTGTACAATGTTATAAACAAGTAGAAATACATGGAAATGCTAAAGCTAGTATTTATTTATTTATTTATTTATTTGAATGTTCTTTATACAAATATTAGTCAACCAATTATTGGAAGATAGATTACACAAAAATTGAGTTTGGTGATAACCAGGGTTATTACAGTTATTAATTTTTAAAACTAGTTTCTAACATTAAGCAGGACTGCTGAAAGCAAAGTCACAAAGTAATCAAGAGCATGTTTTCTTTTTTAATTGAATGTGAGAGTGTAGTTCTGGCTCAGCAACTGTGTTTCTCTACTTCAGGTTTTACACTTTCTCATTAAGTAAATCCTTTTCATTTAGCTGGCAGACACAGTAGGTAATGCAATCTTGAGTTGACAAGTAAAAGAGCACACTACAAGCAGCCCTGCATTTCCTTTTCTAGGATCAGACTGTATTTAGGCACGTTTTCTTTTTCCACAATGAAAGCCTGGTTAAAACATGTATTGCTTTTTCAGAGTATGATTAATTTCTCCCCCAACTTCAGCCACTCAGCCTGATTTCCATTAATCTGATTATTTGTTGAACTATTTTATGATTAATTATCTGATTCTAAGGAGCAATCAATGAGGAAAGAAAGCAGGTTTTCACTTTGCACATATTTGTTTAAATTTTAATAGTGTCTTTTTTTTTCCTTATCACTCTCTTATCCCCCAAAAGAGAGAAGAGATGCATGAAGGTCACTACTGAAGATTCATAAACCATTGTGAATAATGTCAGAACTATAATTTAATTAGCGGCCCATCTGTCACTTTCTGTTTGATGAGCACTAAATGTCCAATTATCATTTAATATCTGCTCTAATCAGCTCTGGCAAATTTCGCAGGCACACTAGAGATGACATTAATAGATGGAAGTGAGGCTACCTTTGCAACATTATCAGAGAGAGGAAGCTTGTGCAGTTCTGACTTACAATGGGGAAGGCATGAATTCATTCCAATTAGCAGCAAAGACCTTTAATGCAGACTCTGTTATTGCATATTGCTAACTAAAGCTTTTAGCTTATTTTTTTCAAGAGTTTGGTGAAACACTTTTAATTCCTATGGATTTTTTTATTTTGTTGGTGTCCAGAAATAATATTAAATACTGTATTTTCAAAGCCTCTATCTTTTGTCTTTATTGTTTTAATGAATTAGTTTGCACCTTTTGTTTCTTCAGTCTCTTTCTGTCATTATTCCTTGCAAACAAAAGACACCCAGGTTCTTTATAAAGAAGGGAAAAAATGTGCTGAATAAATATAAGTAGATTTAATAAAAAACCCAAGCAAACAAACAAAAAAACCCCACTTCAAATACACAATATAGACAAAGAAAAATACTGTGCTAAATTTTTAGTCATTTGCTGGGGCAGAGGACTAATCTCCACCATGACCTTTTTCTGGTAAAGGAAAAGCAAAAGAACTCTTTTAATGAGAACCTAGAGTACATGCGTCTTTTCAAACAAGACACAGAAAACAACCATGATAAAAGCATAGAATAACATGCTGATAAGACTGATGTTCTACGGAATATGTATTGATAGCATCCTAAAATGCACATTTCCTCTTGCAATAGGAAATTAAAAACCCTACTTTATCCATGCCTTAGGTCAAGGTCAGGCAGCCTGTACCTTCTCAGATTTGAGATCAATAACATAAGTCTCTGAAAAAGGCTTTTGTCTTGACAAGAAGCTTCCTCTAACAAGCAGGAGCTGCTCATGTGACGCTTCAGATTTAGTCCCCAACTCTAGTTCAAAGTTAAATCCTCCAGCACTAGGAAAGAAAACATGGCAAAAAAAACCTGTTTATAATATGACTCCATTGGTTTGATGCTGAGTAGCTAATAAGATTGGTGTTGCTGCCTGGCAGATCCACTGCAGTGATAAAATAGTCAGCTAAAAGATTTAAAATAAGCCCCTTTTCCATCCTGCTATATGTTTTGGCAGCAAATCAAAAGCTAGAATGTCTTTTCTGATACTTCCATATTTCTACTAATACGATTGAATCTGAGATTGTACCAACTACAGCTTGAATTTGTAAGAACTTGTCAGGATGTTACAATCTCCTTGACCCCTCATTATTCTGTGCAGCCCAACATGCACCATAGCATTGGGTATTTAGAAAACAGAAATCTGCTGTTTGGTGCTATGCAGGTTCAACTAACGCACATGGAGAGGAATTCTCATTAGGTGTGTTCTCTCAGATTTCCTATGGTTTATAACTTTTTAAACCCACTGTGCATATGAGGCACTGATTTAATAGTCAACTCCTAAAAATGGTCAGAAGACATCCCTGAATCAAGGCATAGCAAATGGATTTTTGCATAAGGACAAACTAGGAAGAATACACACGAAGCAAACTAGTATCACCCCAGGGGAATGGAAATTAAGAAGGAGATTGTGAGTTCCCAGACATGATTGATCCTCATTGCTGAGCTTTGGCTCAGGAACTTGGCTTCAGAAATAGGTCTGAAGAAGATATAACTCAAATGCAGGGATTTACTCATGAGAAACCTTGGAAAGAAGTAGTCCATTAGAACTAAAGGCAAATCCAGGAATGAAGAAAATGGTTATCAAGGACTTTCTCTGGGGGGACAGACAAGTGCCTTGATTCTAAAGACAATTTTAAATACCTTTGAGAAACAAGTGAGAATTCAAGAAGAGAGAAGGTTGTTTGTATACAGGATTGATATAAACAAGGAATAATATTAAAGTCTTGATCTGATCTTTTCCTTTGGATGAAGTATAACAGAAATCTTCAAATATCTGTGAAAGGTAGGCAATATTCTAATACAAAGTGAGTCTGGAGGACAATAAACAGGCTCTTCATGTATACATGATGTCTGATCACCACTGTGCACGCTTTTATTTCTGATTATGAAATGAACATCTAAATAAACTGATAATATGGAAAGTAGTATCAGGTATACAATATTTTAAATTATTTTAAGAAGTTATTTTGGCTCCTATTCTCTTATGTAACAATAAGAACATGTAGATATACCTCAAGCATCTCTCATCATTCCATCTGTTTTCACAGTCATTCAGACTGTACTTTTCCATTATAACTCTGCACATCTGTAGAAAAAATGGGAAGAAGCAAGTATAAGTGCCACAGAACCTGTACACCTTGACAAAATTTTAATGCAGCATTGTCTTGACTACCCTTTTTGCTGGAAAAGAAGCGCTCAGTCACACGGGCTAGTGAATAGCTAAATATTTTACACAAATTGTGACATTTTGAAAAACTGCTGACATCAGCACATCCTAAACCCCACAGCCGTGTTGGAAGGTCCTCAGATGTTGCGGCAGAGACAAGTTATATCTTGCCATGACCTCTCTGTGACAGGTATAATGGATATCTAAATCCGGATATAAGTAGGCTTCTCAGTTTTGCCTTGTAAGCACAATGGTAATCCAACTAGATATTTCCAAATGTTTTACCTATCGTTAAAAATATGGTTCAATTCAGCTAAAATGCAGAACTAATTTAGACCCATATCCAGAATTAGTTCTGGATTACTGAAAAGACATATTCAGGAACAAGTTAATTTGCTTTAAAAAATTCAGCTCATAGCTATGTCTTTTCTGTCTCTTTAAAGTGTATATACTATTAAATCAGTACAATGAATGACAGACAGTCAACACCTATTAAAAGTTTAGGATTGCTGATACAATAAGACATTCTTCAATATGACAAATTATCGGTGTGGACCCCGCTGAAAAGTAAAAATTTGTCTGTCTGCATAATGGGGAACACAGCCCTTAAACCCAGGTTTTCTAAATTATGAAAGAAACCCATAAAAAAGAAGCAGAACACCTCTAGGATGCTCCATAAAGAATGCCACCCAGTTAGGAAAAAGAGTGCTGGGGAAAGCAGCTTTCACTGGTCAGATAAATATTTTTCATTAGCATTAGATCCTGCCCTGAGGGTCAGTGCTTCGACACAGTGTTAGATGAGTATGATATCTCACCAGCCTAAAAGTTAGGGTTTTGGAGGGCTTTTAGCACTAGTTTAGCTGATGGATCTTAACCTGGAAGACCACACTTGCCTAACAAAACTAATGATATGCATCTAAATTATAGAAAAGGTCTGGGTTATTTTATGACTTAGTCCATTAGTAGAACAAGTCCAAACGCTATTCTGATTTCTCTTTCTAATCACGTCTTAAGTTTTACCATTCTCTACCATCACACTGTATTTCTGGAATATTTTTTCAATATTAGACACTACATGAATGAATTAGTAAGTATAAAACTACTACAAGGGATCTTCTCCTCAGATAACATAAAATGTAATAATAGATCTATTTTTTCTTTTTAAGAAACAAATTAACAGGGGAAAAAATAACGTCCACAGCATTGTTCGGTCATTTGGCCAGGATTTCAGTATAACTCTTTCACTCTAAGAAAGCTATGAAAGTCACTCAGGAACCACAGATTAATGGTGCTTTTCAGTAGCATGCTAGTAAATAAACAGAGACACATAAAAAACCCCAAAAAACCAAAAAAACAAAAAAAACAAAAAACCCCAAAAAACTCAAAAATGGAGCATGACTTGTTAGAAAAAAAAAAAAAAAGAATATAACCATTAGTGTTTTAGAGAAGAAATACCAGACAGTAAATAGTGGTCTGGTGAGTATACAAATAAAACACTGAACTGGCACTCTTTCACTGATACTGCAGGCAACCCTGGAGAGCCTTGCTTTACCTCTCTGTCTTCCTGTGCACCTGCTCCCTATTCAGGGATTTTTGTGGCTTCTGTTAATGAAGGACATGGCCTTGTTACCTTTGATGTCAATGGTCAAACCGTCATTACTTCCTTGGAAGCAGATGGGGCCCATATGGCCTGCTTGCATGATCATTGCTCATGTACAGCACCCACAGAGCTAACAGGTTTCTAACTGGGATGAATTACATCGTGAGAAACAGTAAAATGAATTAAAGAAGCTAAAACAATGTGAAAACTTTATAGGAAGCAGAGAATTTTATAACCCCTCTTCTGGGTACATCATGGCACGTCACACCTTCTGAAAGACTCACTGGAGGGATGAGTTGGGAGAGGCCATAATGGGGCAATGAATAATAGGAGGATGATATGGGAAAGGCCTGTTACTGTGGAAGCTGCAGCAGTAAGACTTAATTAGAGGACTATTACTCTCTTGGGTTGTTAGTGTATGACCCTGGTGATGTCATTCCCTGCTTAGGAGACTTCTCCTTCTTCTGGATTGTGAAATGCGGTGGTTGTGAAGTGCAATGTCCCCAGCGTTGTCCTCTCCAAAGCAAAAAGGGAAGCAGTAGATGCTACTAAGGAGCATAAAACTAAAACCAATTTTTCCAACTGTGACACTGAGTGTATTAATCTTGAGAAGTGTTGAGTGCTGAATGAAGCACCAAGGAGTAGCAAAAGGGGATATTTAGGGCAAGGAGACAGAACTGGTGTCTGTACAGCTCAATATCACTGCATTTAAAGGGTGTGGCAGTAGGATACATGGTTGTGAAGGCACACAGCATCCAAAGTTAACATGGACTGGGCATGTTGGAGAAAGGATGTAGGATCAGCTATAGCAGCTAAGCCATGCTAAAAAGCAGGGTTTATTAGCTGAAGTGAGACAAGATATGGAGCTAAAAGCCACTCAGACATAAACAGTGTATATAATGTTGGAAGAGATGCTGTGAGAGTTTGCTCACTGCTAACTTGGAGAATCTCAGGATGAGCTGCAAGTAGTGCTGTGCAGGTGTGCTGTGCAGATGTGGTTTTTTTCACTAACAGCCTGCCAGTGACTAATCAAGGCAACTGATCTCATGGTCCTAACTGATAGGAAAACAAAAACAAAATGGAGATTTATCACAGCTACATTTTCAAAGAAGAGATATTTATATTTTGCCAACCTATAATTTACCTAGAAATCTTGTAGTGTGTACCTGATATTATTTATTTATATTTGCATAATCACCAATCTGTTTTAAAAAGAATCATATATATAGAATATGGGCCCACTGGTATAAAGAATAAGAAAAAATACTTTGACACTAAAAGAACTTTTAACTAACAATTCAAACTTTTCTTATTTGCGTACTTAGTTTGCTTTGGGAATCAGTGAGGAATCTTTCTTTTTGAACAGTAAATGTTTGCTCTTCTCATTTTATAAAAATCATGAAGGTGGTCACAATGATATAACCTTTCAATAGGTCCTGGAAAACTGAATGCTCAGTGCCCAGTACCCTACTGTGACAGAGTCATAGAAGCAGGAAATACAAATAACTAACTTCAAGCCCTTTCTGTGATGAGCTGTAGATGACGAGTCAAAGGTGGAGATGATGAGTCAATGGTGATGACGATGACATCACAGTCACAGTCTACAGATGTTGTAGAGATGTCTGTCTATTTATCTCAGGGAGTTTATATGTGGATTCAGGAAGTTTTAACTTGTGTATACAAAGGCCTTTGATGTTCCCCTTTCATGAAATCTAATGAGTTTTCGACATTTAGGGCAAGGCACTTTTCAGAGTGGTCACCTGCTCATGCTCAGTACCTCTGTCACGGCTCATGAAGCTTCCTAAATAAATTTTAGAAATGATTGACACTATCTGAACACCGAAATTGTCAAAACACTAACAAGCACAGGCTTCTTAACTAGCTATCAAATCATCATCATTACAGAGGCATGGGTGTTTAACTTTTAAAAGGAAACTCAAACAATCTCTCATCTTTTTAATGGACTGAGAAGTGCTACACACTTTCTAAAAAACCTCTCCCTTGTTCCATGTCAAATAATTTTTCATGTAACTGATGTTTTAAGGGAATTTCTCTTTCTGTGCTGAGGTATTTGAATCTGCCTTATGTAGAGCTTCAATTTGGAGCTTTTCCTTTACAACTTTTTTAAGGGTCCAAAACCAATACAAATTCCTATTCTTTCTATATTTTACTTGGGTGGTTC
>VZRL01002892.1:617971-645084 GCA_013397895.1 Origma solitaria | reverse complement strand
TTTTTTTTTTTTTTTTTTTTTTTTTTTTTTTGGTCATTCTAGATTATCAAATATATTAGAACAGAATAGAATAAGTTCCTCTTTGAAGGGGTCATCTGATCCAACTGCATGACTACTTCTGGGCTGACCAAATGTTAAAAGCATATTGCTAAGGGCAGTGTCCAAATGCCTCTTAAACACTGACAGGCTTAGGGCATCTAGGAAACCTGTTCCAGTGTTTAATTATCCTCTCAGTAAAAAAATGCTTCCTAATGTCAAGTCTGAACCTCTCCCAACACAGTTTGGAATAATTCCTATGCATACACTCTCTGGATACTGGCAAGAAGAGGTCAGCACTCTTTCTTTCCTCTTGCCCTCTTCACAAATTTGTAGACAGCAACAAGGTGGCCACTCAGTCTATTTTTCTAGGCAAACTAGGCAGATCCAGAATCCTTAGCCCCTGCTCGTAAGACACCCAGGTCTGCAACTTCAGACAAAAATATTGGGCCTGTGTACGCCATTAAAAGTGACACATGAGTTGTCAGGCTGCTGGATTGGTTTGCTCTTTTTGCTTGTTTGGTTTGGTTTTGGCGTGTGGGTGCTGTTGGTGGTGGTACATATGGGTATGAATGGTTAGGTATATGGTGGTACAGACCGCTAGGTACACAGTGAAGAGGGAACCTGAAGTTAGGCTTGGAACTTAAAATGGAAAAAGAATTCTAAAGATGCATACCAATGCCTGAAGGGAGGCAAAAAATTACCGACTGAAACATTAAGAACATGGCTATAATGCTATAGGGGTTCAGAGAATCTCGTGATTTCTGTTCTCTACTCTCTCAAACTCCAGTTTCTGAGATGAAAGGTAATCTTAGTTTTTCCACACCTATCTAGAGACCTCTGTTTTTTTCCTAGTTCCTAATGTCTTGTTCCTATATTGTTAGAAATATGCTTAAGGTTTTTTAGGAAATCCATGGCTTTCTTAGAATGGTGAAATTCTTTCCCTAACTCCACTAGAGGATTTTCATATGTTATAGCTCCAGTCAAGTGTTTTATGTTTCACTGAAGAATACAGGCAATTAAATCTTCTGGTTTTTTCATTTCTGCTGAAAAGGAAGTTGGACTTATCTGAAAAGATGCTTGCGCTTGACAGTTAGAAATTCCAACCCTCTCTTGTTTTAAAGTTGAGGTCAGAATGAAGGAGGTAGTGTAAGACTCTAGCACTTACAGGAAACCTTGAGCACACATCTTGAATAATAGGCAGACAGTGGAGTTTGCATGAGTCCTGCAGGAAAAAGGTCCTTGATCAGTCATGCTCCTGCATTCAACATGAGTTGCAATCTGTAAGTGGTTTTCAAGGGTAACTCCAAATAAAGCACGTTACGCTAATACAGCCTGGAGGCAAAGATCAAAGCTGAAAGATGGGAGGATATAAATACACCTTCTTTACAAATGGCCAGATGATTCTTGAGCTGTCTGCTCAAATACTTCCCATAATGAAGTAATAGAAAGCAGTGCTGCAGTGAGAACAGCAGAAAACAGAACAGGTGCTTTCAGCTTATTTCTACCATTTATCCTGAGCTCAGTACCTCCAGATTCTGGTTTTGAACTTTCATATTTCTTGGGCAGAAATCCTTAATTTAGGAAGCATAGTTGTCTATTGTTTAGGCAAAATTGCCCATCAGCCTATAGTCCTTGGAATGTCCATCTGGGAAAAGAAGTACAAGTATACTTAATTCTGTGGGATACTGAACCACAAAATATTTTTTTTTTTTTTTAATAAATCAACTTAAAATCCTCCACAAAGAGGTATCAAAAACATTTTGTGTCTGAATTTTCTTTTGAGAACAAATAATTTTCATATGCATGTCCATTTTATTTTTGTCTTCTAACATTAGTGAATTTGTTAACTTTATGTGATATACTCTTTCTGAGACTTCTGTTATCCTTATAATGATTTTCTGTTGCTATGCTAAACGTGCTGAAAAAATTCAAAGCTTTTGTAATGTTTATACAGAGAATCAGAGAAAAATTAGAGAATTTCATAGGTTAAGAATTAACATTGCTCTTAAAATAAGTACAAAATGTACCTTGGCTATCATTCATCAGCTACATAATTCAGAAAGCCAAGTCTAGGCTTCCAGTTGGGCTTGGTTCTATGGAAGTGCTCCAAATTTCAAAAAGAAAGCCTTTTGAAGAGAACCTGAAAGCAAACACTCAGGATTCAGAGTTCTTTGAAGTATCTTTAATATAATTCTTGAAAGCATTTCAGGCTTTTCTCTTACTGCATTGCAGAGTGTCACTTATTATCAAGTTTTAAGTGACATTTCTGAAACAAGTTCAAATCTGTCATTCAGAGAAGATACACTAACAAAATAAATAAATGGAAATCTCAATGGACTTCAAATTTTTTTACATTTGTGCAAGTAATACAATGCATTTATTACCACAGTTTGAAGAATGACCATAAATTATTAGGATTAACTTAATTATAACAGAGGGAGTAGTTCTTGGTCTTCATACGGTCTCTTGACATGTTTGCTAATTCCAAAAATGCACTGCATGACATGATCACCCATTATAGGTGTGATTCAGCAAGATTTTACTATGATTTTGTTATTTAAATGTACACACAACCAAACAAGAAAAATAAAATTTATGAGACCACATAGTAAATTTTACAAATAAAAGATGTTAGAGTGGAAATATTGATGAATCGAATGTAGAGACAGAATATGATAGCTCACAAGAAATTTTCCAGAACTCAGACTTATTTTAAAGCATAATTAATTTTGGAGTAAATTAAATCTTCTTGACTTTCACATTCACAACTTAAATTCAAATTTTATTTAGTTCAGAACTGGTTTAATTTAGTAACTTTTAGCCAGATCATCAGATTTAAGGTTTGTTCTTTAATCTCTGCTTTAGCTTGCAGCCCCAGTGTCTTCAGCAACTGTGATAAGGACTTTTCTAAGTATTACTAGAATTTTGCTTATTATGACAAATAATACCAATATAATTTTCCCTCATTTTTGAAGTAGACTGACTTTGGTCTTTGTTCCATTCTCCATGATTTTCCTTCCACAGCTTTTCAATAAGAGCAGCCATTGAATTACAAAATATGTTACAAAGCTGTCTTAGAAACTGGATGAAATGAAAAAAATACACAAGATAAATTTAATTAATATGTGTTCATATTTTCCAACTGCCTCAACCTTTTTTCATCAATATCTACATTTCATGCTGCCTCAGTTACTAACCATGAGCTGGAACACCTTTTCACCATAAAAATCCTTTCCCAAAAGACACAGTTTGAAATGGAATTCATCTCCTCATCCACCTTCAAACACCTCTGTTAAGTGTCTTGCTGTAATGCTTTAATAAAACAGCATCAAAATACATCATATATGCTTCTCTTGCTCCTTCTGATGCTGCTTATTTACTCTATTTGCTGGCCTGTTTTTTCCTTTTGTTTAATAAGTCCTGACTATAATTTGTTGTTACCTTTTTTCCTTCTTCCTGTTAGACAAACAGTTTCTATAATTTTATTTCAGCATTCCCTCTTTAAACCATATCACCTACTCTTTCTTTTTGTGTTTTTTAGACTAGAAGAAATAAAAAATAAAATTCCTATTTTTCTTGCAGGAAACCATTTTGTCATTACAATCATTGCCTCATTCACCCATCATCATCTTCTCCAGATTTAATGCTAAAAAGGTTTCTGTGACTTTCCCGTCATTAGATATCCTATACTGTGGGACATGTACTGCTAGAGAATTTTAAAAAGGCATACATTTTTCTCTAAAGTCTATTTTCTGTTCTGATGCCATTTTTCTGTCCTTTCAATTAAAATCTTCCTTATTCAGATATGTACATTTTTATATAGTTCTGATTGGGTTTTGGTTTGGTCTGGTTTGGATTTTTAACAAAAAAAGACTTTTGAAAAGTCAATGTCAAATTGGAATCAGTTGACTCTATAAAATCTTTCTGCTGGGCTCTATACAAGAAGGAAAGACCCCTTGAAAATGTAACTTTTATTTCTAAAAGAGATTGAGGAAACTCAGTCCACACAGTCTCTCTAGAGTCCATGCTTCTATATGGGTCGAAGAGTGGGCAAGGTATGTCCAAATAAGAGGTAACTACAGAGAATCACTTTCTGCCTGCTGGGAGAAAATAAATGGGACATTTTTCTGTAAGAATAAGTAGATTTTCATTGCACTGGTCTGTACAGAGTGAAGGGAAATAGAAAGTTCCTAGTTGCAATCAGCTTCATATAATAGATACATAATATATCCACAGAGGCATAAAGCAACCTTGCTTGTTCCCAGGACTTTCTATTTACTATACTCACTCCTATAAATTGTTAGGCAGACTAACACTTTCTGTAGCAGATCTACTGCTTACTCAGTACTTATTTTGAATGATGCTTGTACATGTGCAGGGGACCAGATGTGTCCTTTCCAAGTGTTAATGAGGAATTGCTGCGGATGTATTTCATAAAAGCAGCCTCAGTCCCTTAAAAAAACTATTTCTCATCCTGGCAGTGAGTGGTGAGAAAAGTATGCACACAGGGCATTTATTTTCTTCTCAATAGTGTAAGCTAAGGTCAGAGGTTCAGACTTCACTTTATACTGTCTTTGTTAGCTTAACACAGAACAATGCAGAGACTGGGGAGGGGGTGGGGGGGGAATGCTCATTTTTGTCACTCACAGTGTTATCAGTGGTGGCCAAAAAGTGATAGAGGCCAGAACACTTGATAATTTGCCCGCAGTGATGCTTGTACTCCTTGGGAGTTGTTTGAATTAAACACTGCCAACCAGGGAAAAATCAATAAAGTTGTTTAAATGGTTTCACAGGGGCCTTTGTGATGATTGAATATTACTCTTCTTACAAGACCAATAGCTCCTTGCTTTCTTTTTTTCAGTGCATGACCAGTAACTAAAGTTATTCAGTATAAGAGTTCAAATGAAGGCTGAGTGTCTTCTCTTCTTACTGTCTTCTTCTACTGACAAATAGTTTTCATTTCCTTTTTTTTTAAACCAAAGTAGAACAAATCAATAAACCTCCCAGAAGCAGCAACATTAACATTCCAAATCATCCCTATTTCCAGCTAGATCTGCAGAAAAGGGCAAGACCAACACTGATTTACACCATCTGAGGATCTACTCCAACATTTCTTTGGGTTAGATGACATTCAATCAATTTGCCCATAGAATGACGCACTGTACAAAAAGAACTGCAAACAATACAGGTTTTCAGTGTTTGAACTAGCACCAGGTTCTATTTCTAGAAATTATTTTTACTCTTTTTAGTGTTAACTAATAGTTTAGAGAATTAATACATAAGAATTTAGCATCCAAAGCTGCTTTTTAAGGGATATCGCAAAAATTTTGATAATTTAAGTGCTATCTTAGAGAAAGAAATAAATCTGAGAAAACCTTCATCTTGCCAATGTAGAGAATCTATTCATTTAACTAAAGATGCATGATGTGGTAGGTAAAAAATTCAAAAGTTGCTTGCTTACACTGAAATAAACCTCAGTCTTGCTCCAACCCTCTGTCAGCTAAAGTACTACCAGCTTCTGACATTACTTGCATGGACTGACAATGCAGGCCTTGTAGCAGTCAAACTGGTGGCAGTTTTCTACTTTATTTGTGTACATCATTATAAAACCAGAAAGGAAAAATATGAATCAGCATCATATCAGTGAAAGTAGTCCCTTCATTCTTTGGAAATGTATGCTGTCAAATATGAGTTTCCTTCCACACCTGATGAAATGCTTTAATTCTCCTATGCATCTTTTTTTGTAGTAAATGTTGTTATTTTCCTGCTGGAAGTCACACATGGAGCAGAAAAAGAGTGGATGAAATGGAGTCAAGGGAGGCACGATTCCTGGCTTTTTATCTCTGCTTTTCCACTATTCAACCTTTAGCTCATGCCTTGATTTCCCTGCTAAAACCATGACAGCTACAACAATAGCTAACTATAGAAATGCTTTGAGATTTAATTAACTGTTACTACATTTCAGAATCTTCATTAAAAAACCTCTGATATGAATGAATTACACATCGTGGAACAGTAATGAAGGAAAATACACCAACACAGTATACAACAAACAAGCAAATATCCAACAAAAACAAACAACCCCACCCCACAAATACTTCTAAGAACACCTTTACAATGGTTTTTCACAGTTCTGGGATATGACACTTTGCAACATCTCCGATGTTCCCATCCCCATAATGTACTCTGTTAGACTAAATGATACATGTTTTTACTGGACAACATAACTTCATAGAATAGTATATATTTATATGCAAGCATCTTGACAAGAATCTCTCTCTTCATCTTCTTTAAATCGTGAAAATCAAGCTACATCTTTTATAAACAATAACTACTGGGACAGCTTACCCTCCCCATCCCAACTTCTGGCATAGGAAAACCCGATGAATTCAATAGCAGCAACCACTTTACCTAAGAAAAAACACCCTTTGCACCTAGTATATACTCCTAAATCCGTGGCTATGCTTCCACAGGAAGGAACATTTGGGATTTATTTCTTTTCCTTTCTGAGTCTAAATTTTTACCAATTAAAAATACCAAATCCAACCAACCAACCAACAAAAAAACAAAAAAAAAAAACCCAAAAAACAAAAACAAAACCAAAAAACAAACCCAACCCCCCCCCACAAAAAACCCAACCAAACAAAAAAACAAACAAAACCCCCCAACCAACCCCCCAAAAAAACCCAAACAAACAAAAATAGGCAAACAAATAAAACAGAAAAAACCCACAACAAAAAACAGGAGTAGAAGTTGAGTTTGCATAAAAGGAGTCATACAATTCAAATAAGAAAGAGAGCATAAATTCTCTCCTCAAGTTTCCATTATATCATCATGATGTGATAACATATATACATCTTCATCACTTCATTTCTTATGAGTTTGTCATTTGTTTTCCAGCTTCCATCAACAAATAGAAAGCACAGACGAGACAGAAACACCAAATAATTAAAGGAAAAAATACCAAGTTGTCTTTTAGGCATCAATAAAGTTCTAGCATTGGGGAAAAAATTTGGGAGAGTCCAGATCCAAACTAGCCAATCCATATTTCTTTAAGTACTTTGTATAGATGTGTCATAGGCCCTCTGCTCAAAGAAGGGTAGGCCAGTTATCCTAAGGCTTGTCTACTGCACCACTTGGTCCTTCAGCTAGGCTGTAGCTGTGAGATTGTCAGTTCAGCTTTGTGGCTGTGCTCTTGGAGTCAACCAAGCCCATTAGTGCTCATGGACGTAGATTTTCCAGCATTTTTTGTAAAAAATACAACCAGCTTTCTAATCTAAAAATTATTAGCTTTTTAAGAGCTAATCATTTTCCATCTAATGAAAATCTTAATTAAAATTGTTTATGTTACTTGATTTTTTTTTTTTTTTAAATTCTGGTGTTGATAGAAAATTCTAATATCTGGATTGTCTTATATGTGACATTTTCTTTCATAAGCCATGCAGTTATCAGAAGCTAATTCTGTTGAGAAACTAATCAGGGAAGGTGTTACACAAACGCAAAACATATGATTAAAGAGAGGGAAGGCAAAGCTCATGCAAAGAACTGAATATTATAATGAAATTACCACTGAATGGAGATGTGAGGACTTCAAACTCAGTTTAATTAGGCCACTGAGTGGAATCCCCTAAGACTGACAGGAATTGAACGGCTAATAATCAGTTTGTTCTTTACTGATTACCAGCTAATCATGTCCCAAACACAACCCCTATCCCCTTTCTCATTATGAATACATTTGCAAGCCTTTTCTCTAATCTCTGCAATTTTATGGGCACACATAAGTCCTAATCAGATAACTTCAAGAGCTTCAACTAGTGACTTTAAAAGCCCACCTATTGTTTGTGGAGCAAATATTTGCATCCTTCAGCATCGCATTTGTAAACACTGCCTGTGCTAGTAGGAAGTGATGAGAAACCAAATTATGCAAGAGCAACATATATTGTTACCTAATTTCCAAAGTTGATTTCCATTTTCAGCAGCTGAGTGTGCCTCTGCTGGGTACTGTAACTCTATGTCCAAAGAAAACACGCTTGCAATTCAGAATTTATTGCATACCATGGCATTGACATCTGAGACCTATTCCTGTGAAGCTCTTTTTATAGAAAAAGGAAGAATAAAATTGCTTTTTATGTGTCAGCTTTCATATGAACTGTAAGCTCAGATTTTTATCTATACTCCTTTTATGTAATTTGAAAGAGTGCTATTGACTTCCTCGGACCTTACATCTGACCTGTCATGTTATAGACAACAAAGTGACATGGTTTGAGGGTTAGCTGACAAGAGAAGTAGAAAGCAACTAAACCAGTAGAAAAGTATTCATCAGTTGCAATGGGGTGAACAGGTTATCTGGATTATTTTTAGATGAGATTTGTCATGAAAACATTAAAGTGTCAATTGTCTTTTGAAAAGCAGTAAACTGTTTGGTGCCTAAATTATATATATATATATATATACCAGTTTTCATCAACAGAATTTCCTAAATTCCCTGTAATGTTTCTTTACTTTTATAAATACTAAAGACTTCTGCTACCTTAACAAACCCAAGCAGTTCATCACCAAGGCCACGAATATGTCTCATCACAATCCTCACAACCTGTTAGCACCAGTCCCACATCAGGAGTAATCTCTGTAGACAACGCAGAGGGCAGAATAGCTTTCATTCAAGATCCCAGTGAAACAAGACACAGGTGCCTGAGCATTTTCATCTTTTCTATAGTTCAGAGACTAGAGGACCTTTGTAAAAGTGACCTCAGCATGAGGGGACTCAAGCTTGCATCTCTTGCATCTCTTCCCCACAAGGCACCATGCATTCTCACTCTCCTGTTGTAGCTTTGAAATTTTTTTTAAAACTGATTCAGTATTTTTTTTGGTCCAGAAAAAAAGGATGAATGGGAAATATAAATCCTTCCCACTAAATAAATCAGGACGCCCACAGAGGAGACCTGTGTTCTGATCTCTTTCCATGGACTGTTTCTGTGTCACACATGATGACCACTTAATGCTATGTAAGTGTAATTCCATGCAGATGTTAGAGAAAATACCTCAGTAAGCTCTACACTTCTTTAGGACAACAGCAAACAGTCTGTAGTGATAAAATAACCAATAAAGTCAATTAAACAATTCTCAATGATCTTATGGATACAGAAAGAGCAAATGGCAGGGCAATGGGTCACAGTGATATGATGAGCGAAGTCCTCATGTATCTTGTTAATGCTACAAGGATGTCCAAATTCTTTCAACATTAGTTTTAATGTTTCATGTCCATTTTTAACATTTCTTTGGCTGTTTTTATCATTAATTACTACTACAACAGTACGCATACAACATCTGGTACCTGGCAAGTGCGTGTTGGAAATAAATTTCATCTTACTGAATCAGTTAAAATGTTGATGTTTCTTTGGAGTTTTTTAGTTATTCACAAGAAAAGATTTATTTTCTCTTCTTGGACTGAGTCTTATAGACAAAATCAACACAAAAGGAAGTCAAAGAAATAAATCTTTAAAGAAATATCTTTAATTTGCACTGCCATAAAATATGGTTGCAATCAATGTTTTTGCTATTAATTCTAAATTTTAAAATAAATCTTAATACTTTTAGATTTTTTTTTTACAATTTTTTTTCTGAAAATATCGCCTTCTTGAAGAATTCTCTCACTTCCTTCAGGGAAAAACAACACTATTATGAAAAATAAACAATAAAATATAAAAAGATGAATGCACAACAATAATCTAAAGAGAAAACTTTACAGCAATAATTGTTTCCCCTGGCCTACTTCTTTAAATAAATAATTAAAGGGAAAGAAAGAAGCAGTAAAGTGACTACATTAAGAAACTGATTGATGTGTTGCTCCAGTGCGATGTTCAGCAAGTTTTTCTCTGGAGGGACTTTATTGGTTTGCTGGTACTAAATTTTCCAAACATATATATATCTTCTGATGCATGGCAAGTTTGTCACTGTTGAGAAACTACGTCAGCCAAGTTAGAAAAGTTAAGAGCCTGTAAAACTTAAGTCATCCAGAACTGCCACTAATGGAAAAAAATAGAGAGAGATATTAAAGAAATTCAAAGTTATATGAAGGTTGAGGTTTTAGATGGATGAGAGTAAAAGGTGGGTAGCACAGGCATTATATTTGCAGATTGCTTAAAATACATAGAAAATAATAATTTAAAATCCAACAGTATGTCAGATCGCCTAAAAATTTTCCTTTCTAAAGGAAAAAAGAAGAGTTAAAGCTGAATCTTATAAAAATTTCCAAATACTGTCATTTGGACTCTTTGTATATAAAGCTTAGCAGTAAAAGGAATTTTAGCTGACAGTTGAAAACAATATCAATAAAATATCTGGATTAATAATATTAAATTAATTCAAGAAATAATAAATTAGTTACTTAATTGATTAATTAATTAATTAATTAATTAATTTCCTGGCTGAATTGGGTTTATTCAGCCTGGAGAAAACTTTGGCGGGACCTAATTGCAGCCTTCCAGTACCTGAAGGGAGCCTACAAGAAAGATGGAGAGAGACCATTTACAAGAGCATGGAGTGACAGGAGAAGGGGTAAGCATTCCAAGTTGAAAGAGAGTAAGTTTAGACATTAGGAAGAAATCCTTTATTGTGAAAGTGGTGAGGCACCAGAACAGGTTGCCCAGAGAATTTGGGGATGCCCCATCCCTGCAAGTGTTCAAGGTTGGGGCTTTGAGCAACCTGGTCTAGAGAAAGGTGTCCTTGCTCATGTCAAGGAGGTTGGAACTAGGTGATCTTTAAGGTCCCTTTCAACCCAAACTGTTCAACGATTCTATGAAAATCAGAATAATGAAAGAAATATGTCTGTTTTTTTCTGGAGCCTTAAATCTACATAATTTAATTGTATAAGTTTTTAGAAAACCTTGATTGTCTTCCTTAGCACAGTTTAACAGCAGCTGTTTCCCATAAGATTTTTTACCTGGCACATTCTCTTCTTATGATTTTCTCAATTCATTTCATTTTTGACATTAAGAAAATGATGGAGTTGTCATTGGTCATTGAAGAAAAATTCAGGTGTTTACCCACTTTAAAGAGCTTTTTCTCTACTTTAGACCCTTACATGTAAAGCAGAAACAGTTCTTTGTCTTTCATAATTCAAATTTAGAGGAAGTTACTGACTAAGTTTATCTGTGTGTATGCCATTTCTTTATTTTCAGAAAAGAGTAGTGCTGGGAAATATCAGGTTTCTCTCCTGGAAAATCATATTTTTATATGCAATGCTTGAACATGGTCTCTGAACAAGATTTTCAATTGTGTAAATGATCATTAGCAAAATTGGATATCTGCTGGAATACGTTGCATAACAACAGACTGTTCTATCACCTAATAATGAAGAAAACAAAATATTATTAAACCTGGGCAACTAACAATGCAATCTAGATTTAAATCTTTCAGAATTCACTCATGCTTTACCTATAAATATTCATAGGCAACATAGGCCTGTCAAAGAAGGTCAATAATTTTAAGGGGTTTTGTACATCAAATACTTATCCACCATATCTTTGTATTCCTTATAAATTTTCTCATCAATTATGTCCAGGACAATCTATTTCTGAATCAGAGTACAGTGCTAGTAGTTGGGACTTGCTATTCAATAATCCTTTCACCCTTGAGATCACTGCCCTTCCTAAAACAGGTGAAACATGTAGGTTAGGAAAAAAGACACAGCCAGGGGACAGTACATTTGTAAAAACAGAATATAATCAGCCAGACAACTGTATAATATACTTTCAAATTATATTTAAGCATGTGTTCTGCTGTTATGGGAATATTAGATGATACTAATTTACCACTAATCAGGCACTATTATCCACCAAGAGCAGCCTCAGCCAGTGAATTGTTACACTGGTAAAAAGCTGACAGATTAGTTTCCACTACAGCATGGAGAAATAAGAGATCTTTACAAATGACATGCCACAGCCATGAAAGCCAATGACACAGGGAGCACTTACAGCTGATAAGAAGCATTTACTTTCTGCCACTTCAAAAGTGAATTCTCCCTGGGATGCCTTTAATCCTACCTGGCACCTTAAACCCGGTGCTCTGCACTGCAACAAGAAGAGATGAAAGCAAAAGGGCACAAGCAACAGAAAGACAAGCAGATATAACAAGACAGGCAATACATACAACCAACCATTTGTTGACATGAAATACAGCAAGAGACAATGGAATAACGAGGAAGCTACAACAACAAAAATAATTATTATAATTCTAATAGTTCTTAAACGAATCTATTTGGGGGACTGTTGCTTTAATCTGCCACAGAAACTGCCCACATAGCTGGGAAAGTAGTTTTGTACTAGGATGAAAATGGAATGATTGAAAATTAAATTCAAAGCTCCTTTTTACAGTCAAAAAATTGTATATCCACTAGGTGATAAGCAGATCATCAAAGCAATCAGGGACTTGCACCTCTCAGGTACCAGAAATATTTTGCTGTAGAAAATGGTCCAAAGTTGCTTTCTTTCCTGACTTCTCCCTTCTGCTAGCACCAATTGACTGTGAGATACCACAACATTGTCACAATACAAACACTTTCAGTTTTGGCTAAGACACAGAACCATAAAATGTAAACCCCATCAAACTAAATAATGAACTAATAGGTGAACTGATTTTTTAAATTATTATTTCATATCATCAAAAGACAATGTTAATTCTTAATAAAGATACATATCATACTTCCTTTCTAATCTGAGGGTGTGTACCTAGGCTTAATTAGGAGACATCTTTGCCTTGATAAGTCTTTGATAATGTCATAGTTTTGTGCTTTTCAAGGATAAGAGAAAAATATTTTCCATAGTGTACTAGATCTCAAAGTTTTTTAAAAGTTTATCTGTCTTAGCAATGTTGTATTACAGATGTTATTTGTGTAGGTAAAACAGGATTTCCAGCACTTCTTCAGTATTGTGGATGCACACAACCCAAGGACACAGCTTATGACATGAAGCAGAATGTCAGAAAGATCATTAGATTGCACTGGTCATTTTAAACACTGTGCGCAATTAATGAATGTGGATACTTTTCCCTGTGGATCACTCTCGGGAAGGAAACCTTACAATACTTTTAGTAAAAGAGCTAAGGACCTACAGGGATGATGGCTTAACATTTCTAGCAAATGTCTCCTTATCAAGAAACAGATCAAGTCACACATGGTCTTTGCATGTACTCTTGTGGTCCTTTTAAGAAACTATAACTTGAGTCTTCAGGCTTTCTAAAGACTAGCTCGCTATAACTTCTGTGTCTCATTTTTTCTTGTCATCTCAAGATAACTGAGAAGGAAAACAATTATTTACATCAAATTTTTATTATATAATTTAAATTATATAGACAAGTAATCCTTGTTTGGAACACAACTGTAGAAGAATTATCATAGTTATTATTTTTTATGTTTACCATGTATTACACTGGGATTACTTTTTAGTTTCAGTGAATCCTGGGGTGATACAAATGTCAAAGAATTTGCAGGATTAACTTTTAACTGGATAACCATAGGATATAGCTATGATAGACAAACCAAAAAACGTGCCACTTATGGTAAGCTACCTGTGAAATCCTAATATAATGCCAAACACATTCATCATTGCAAAGTATTAGAAGATAACTGACGTATTCACCTTTATAGGAGGAAAGAAAACTGTGACACAGATGCTCAAATTCTGCCATTCTTCCTCTGCTGAACCATTCCTTCCATAAGAAATACCTTGGAGGCAGTGTTCCCAAAATAGCACACTACTTAATGGAAGAAGTTTGACAGAATCTTGGTCAAAGTAAATATATGACTGAAAGTGACAACTTGTACACATAAACTTAAGATAAAGAGGGAAGGAAATAAATTATTATCAAATAATTCTAGTTAGCTAAAAAATTGTTTCCAAGAATGAATTCTATCCCATAGCGGTGAGGAACATTCCTGTTAAATTTGTATTTATGGTCTGTAGTCAGATACACATATTCATAGTCTTTGTAAGCTTTTCAAATGTAAACAAACAAAAAGACCAATTGTAAAAACTTTTAAAAGCATGCATATCACATGTAATTATATAATTGTATTTATTCAGAGGAAATTCTATTTGCTTTGCATTTTAGTATCCAATAGCTATGTGGGCTTTAAACTATGGGGTAATTATATGCTGCAGTTAAGACAAAGCTGCTAGCATTCAAATCTAATCCTATTTGATGTATTTCACCCATTTCTGCAACATTAAAGAACTTGCTTAAAATAGTTGCACTTCATCACTTTGAACATCACTTTGGACAATGACAACTTAGAGAAACTAACATCACTCAGTGGTATGATCCCCTGTGTTTAAGGGTATGGTGACCATTTTCAGTAGTTTCTGTTCATCATCCTCATTATTTTGACAAGTTTTAATACTATTCATCAAAGAACACATACTAAGTGTATACTTTGTGGCTATCAGGGGAGTTTTCAAACTCATAAAATTGTATCATTATTCTTTACCTGAAGTGAGTGATTGGTGCTCTATGCCATGAATCTTTCTTTTAGTTGACTGTAGTATGCAATGAATGAAATTTGAAAACTCTTCATATTGCCTAAAACACGGCATCCTTGAAGAATAATCTCCATATACTTTTAATTACCTTGGCAGGGGGGTTGGACTGGATGATCTCCAGAGGTCCCTTCCAACCCTGACTGTTCTGTGATTCTGTGATTAACTGACTTGAATCCCCTGCACTACTGCTGGGCCTGACTTAATTATATACAAAATTTTACTTGCTGGTACAATGATTAAGTTCAGCTTTTCCGAAATAATGGCAACAAAGTAGTTATGCAATGTTGCTTTGTTGAGAAAGAGCACTATGAGCATTAAGGATACTGAACAGAATGATCCTGAAGTTTAGGATGTGCAGGCTTCCTACCATCAAGTCAAAACAGTTACCTTTCTTCAATTAAAAATAGAGGACTTCCCTCTGAAAGGCTAGTCTGGGGTAGCTGTGTTACTAAGAATTTTGGCACTCCATCAATGCCCTGAGGGAAGGATACCTCCCACAATACTGTCATCTGTTGCATCAGGAGAGAAGTGGCTGGTTGCTCTTGGATGAACACCTGTTGAAAAAACCCCACGTGAAAAATCTTCCTTGCTCCCATTTTCTTCCCCAGACTCTTTCCTCTCCTTGCTTTCTTTCCTATTTCTGGGCTCTCTTCTCAGTCATGCGTAAAATTAAATCCATTCCAGACCCGTATTCTTTTCTGTTTCAGTGGAGAACACACGAGGAATAAAGAGGGTAAATAGTCCTTTGAATGGGAGGAACTAAACAGTTCTTTTTCTTTATTTGCTTCTTGGTGTTGATGCTTTATGCCATGCTTGGTACATTCTAAGCACATTTGATCATGGATATATGTACCACATACCAGTGTATGTTTTTCTGCTGGGTTTGTTGATCTTGGCTGTACGAGGTGATTTAGAGTTGTTTAGAATCCAGTGACATTTTAATAGGAAAACAGGCAGTATTACAAAATTCTTCTTAACAGTTATCGTGAGCAGGAGCATTTCTCGTCTTTATAAGTCTGTTTATGTCAAGAGATAAGTGTAGTGATAAGACATTATGTATTGTATTAATGACTTTTTAAGGCTAGGGAAAGCATTAAATACTGATATATTGTTATGTCCTACTGAAAGGAAACAAGCTAGACTTTAAACAGGTCTTGTTTCAAAAAGCTACCAATGTATTGAGGTAGTCACTCTAAAAGTATTCACTTATTATTTTTCTTTAGATATTGCCAGTAGCCAATTCACTTCCTCATGATGCCAGGAAAGGTAGAGATATGCACACAATTATTTTCTTCACTTACAAATGATAAATTTTCAAATGTGTCATTTTCTGAAAAATTTGAACCATGGACTGAAATGTGCACAGGCTGGTAGGGCTCATTTCCTTTGTTGAATTGCTATTTGTAAGCAAACACTCCTCCACATAGGAAAGAATGGAGAGGATAACAAGTGGAAGCTAAAACAAACTGACAAAAGAGTCTGAACAAAACTGTAGTTTTCCTGACAGTGCAAACCTGTCCTGAACAAAGTAGTGCACCATCCTCGTTAGGAAATTGGGGATAAAAGTAACAGTGACACCTGACAATGTGATGAACTCTCACAGTCCCTTTGGAGCAGCCATTGTATATTCTCTATTCCTTTCTAATCATTCCAGTCACCTACAGGCAATTCCATCTACTATTGTAATAGTAAAAAGTGGAGATATTTTTAGCTGGTGAACGTTCATTTGACATTGTGAATGCTTTCATCATATTATTTAGGGTAGAAACACTGTTTCTCACTAAATAGGAAGATTTCAAGTACAGTAGATTCAACACAAGGTGGCAAAGAGCTTTGATTATGATATTTCAACTGCATGAGATCAGACTGTAAAGGCTTAAAGAAAATTCTGTTACTCTGTGGGAGAACAATCTTCAGCACAAAGGCTTTTTACTACCTAGGACTTTACTAAGTTTTAATGCTGATTTCCCTCACTTTTCTTTTCAACATTACAACATCTCTATTAATGTCTGTTAGACTGGGACATCATGTGGGGAATTAAAAGGGCACTACAACCTGGAAATTGAGGTCTATTCTCACAATCTACTTAACTATAAAGTTATGCTTATATATATAGCCCCCAATAAAAGTATGAAACGGAAATGGCAAAGGTGTGACATTCTGAGAAGTGTTCTCCAGACTGACAATAAATATGGTTTTCCTCCTACCTAGACACACATACTTTAATGCAGCAGAAAATTGCACAAACACATGCTCTCAACTGTTGACTCTTGAACTTGATGAATCCTAACTCTGTGGGAAGAAGTGGATAGCCCATGCTCGCAAATTTCAAACCCACATCCAGACAGACATGCAGGGCAGCACTCCTACCTCTAGTTCAGTTCAGTCAGCACCATAATTTACAGGTGTAGAGGTGTAGGTGCCCTGGCTCTGACTTCAGCGATGCTAATGTCCTGTCACTTACTCTGGCCCCATGCTGAGACCAAGCACATGCACTCAGTGCTTCATGGTGAGCCTGCACACACCTGTGTCCTTGCTGCTGGAAATCGTCTCACTGCATAGAAGGGAAGAAGAATGGCATCATGTGGCTGTCCTAGAGTCCTGTGGGTATCTGGCACTGACACCAAGTAATATAAGGGGTCTTTGTCTCCATCAAAAATGTTTCTGTCAAAGATCTCTATTCAGGCTCGTAGAAGGGTCACTACTTTTCATGTTTTGAGAAATCCCTTTTGCACAGGATTCCTACTAGAAGGTAATTTGTTCCAATTATTTATTTGACTACACTTTATTTTACATTTAATTCATTTTTTACTTGATAATGGTACCTTTAAACCTATTGATATTTGTTTGGTGGCTTGTGGAATGACCCAAACTGTCACCCGTACCCATTAAAACATTAAACCGTCTGTGGGTTAATTCATCCATCTCCATGCTCCTTTAATAGGAATTCATTGCTGTAAAGAAAATGTCACTGTTCCCTCATCATCTACTTTATAGCAACGTTTGTCTGGATTCTAAAATTATGGAACTTTGATAAACTGTATTAAATGTGCAAAGATCATCATAAACACCTCAGATATGCCCTTTTAAGTCAATCTTTATGGTACCTAAAACTAAAGGCAGAGGCAGAGGGATAAGTGATGGCAAGGAAAACCCAGATTAAACCCATATTTATGGTTTTCTGAGCTGTCACAGAATCTCTGCTGAATTTTCTAGGATGAGAGAAACAGGAAAAAACAGAAAGGAAGTAGGGATTTCTAAACACATGAATTATATTCATGATAATGTACTGTCTTCATCTCTCACAGCATACAACCTACCACAGTCAGTTTAACTACTCTTCTGAGTTGACGGAGTACAAAGTATCACTTTTCAGAAAGATTTTAGTAGAAGTTCTAGTCATGAACTGCAGTTCATCCTCAACTCAAATATTCCCTGAGTGCTGAAGTTAGGAAAATTGCAATGGTGGATGAAAAGTCAGTCTAGAGCACTGATATTTTGCATTATATTCAGCAAAACTGAAATTCTTGGCTCATCATTTGGAATGATAAACTTCAGGTGAAAGATAGTGTAACCCAGACTGGTTTGGTTAACAGGCCTAGCTTTAAGATTCAGGTTACACAGGTTTCAAATATTCTTTGGACATTTGAGATTGGAACTGGTGATAATCTGATCTTTAATTTTACAAGTACTCCATACTGAAAATGCAGAAAATTATTCTAAGAGCTTTTATCAGAACCATTTGGAATAATCATTTCCCTTTTAAAAGATATATGTTATACTGTGCTAAATAAGATGGCAGTAAAATGCCTTAAAACCCATGTGATCCTGTATATTACATTCCCACAGGAGCTCCTATTGCAGTTAAGATGATGTGTGTGCATGTGGATTTTAGTCAGCCTTATGGTAACAAAGGTCAACATTGTAAAAAGAGCTATTAGAGCACAATCCTGCAGTATTAATATTCTTTCTGGAGTGACTCCAGTTATGTCAGGAGGGAAATGTCTTTGCCATAATTTTGACACTACTCCTATAGTGTTTTTCTTTACTAATAGGTTTTTGTGTATCACAGTGTCTACTTGTACTTTCAAGGCAAGTCATCGGATGTCAGCAGTTCGCCTGGTTGTATTATATAAATTCTGGATCTTACATCATTACAAATCAATATACAGAAGCTTCAGATACTGTGTTTAAATAATCTGAGTAGGTTACATGAAAAAGAAGTAAATAATTTGTAGAAGTAAAATCAATACAGAAGCAGTGGTACATTGCTTCCAGTTTGAGGGGAAGAATCACAAAAATAAAAACTCAAATTTTATCCTGATTTGTCCAGATTCTTTCAAGTCCCAGAAACATGGACATAAGCAGGACATTAACAGTTTACATTTACACACTGCTGTTGAAGACTGTCCATTGGTCAGCACTCCACCCAGACACAGCATAATCACTTGATAAAAGTATGATAATCATTAATCTCCTAAATTATTAATAATTCTTCCACATTCCTACACATCTACAGAAAAAGTTCAAATAAGAACTACCCATGCTCAGGGAAAGGGATCTAAGGCAGCAGCATAATGCTCTTATCCTACTCTAAGTACTGATTTAAATGCATAATTCTGAGATAATTTGAGTCAGTACTCAGTAATATAGTTGTAATAAGTGTGTTACAGTTTCCCTACGTGGTTACTTTGATTTTGGCCAATTTAACATACTGAAAAAAATTCATACTATTTTCTGCTCTTTGCTCAACATTAGTTATAAGAAACTGCAGTCAGAACTTTAATACTTAAAGTATGCTCTGAAATATTTAGCAATAATGTTAGTACTTTGACCTTTACAATATCCTACGTCTTCATTGGCTACCCACTTTATCTCCTTCCCCATAGGTTAGAGAGGCAGTAAAATAATGGGATACATGGAACAGATAGGCACGATGGCCAATCAAACCAAGGAATATTGAAAAGGTCAAAATACTCAAGTCTACTACTATGATTTATAAAACATATGAAGAATTGTAATTTTAGTACCTAATTCTACTGAGAATAATCATAGTGAGAATTGAAAATGGCACAATGAATAGATTTTGGTGACAGTAATTTCATTTTGAATGAAAGATAGCAGTCTGTATTCGTCACTAAAACTAGGTTCATTACCTTTATGATTTCACTCTTCAAAGGTACCCTTGGGCCTGGAACCTATTCTTCCTTTTCCTCACAAGTCAATTTAAATATTATAGCTATCTATATGACACCGTCACTCTGGGAAATACTTTGGAATCTGTTTCTTACTGTGGGGGTAAGAGGCTACATCTAAGCTCATATTTTTAAAATATCTTTACATGTGTGTGTGTGTTTATATATATGGATGTATGTATAAACACCTCACACAGCTTTTCTGAGCATTATGAAAATATATAAAACAAAGCTCAGTGATTAACCACTGAAATAATGTTTTCTGGAATTTGTGTACAGATCACAGCTCTGAAGAATGTGAAGCAGATGTCTATTTTTTGCCCAATGACAAGTAGTTGTTTTACTGCAACGTAACGAGATATTGCAGGTTGGTTGAGCCATTTTTGCTGGCTGTATATACAGTTCTGTGATTCTTGATTCTCCTAGATTTGTTACTTCTAGGTTTGTCACTTCTAGGTTCTTACTCAAAGTTTCCTTTGAATTTGCTCTCCCTACACAGTACATAAAGAGTAAACAGAGTCAATAAATAACATGCATTATCATACGCCTCCGTATTTCAAACAATTCAATTTCATATTGTACTTGCAACAAGCTAGAAGAGAACCAATTGTTTGAAGAAGACTGGTTTGGCAGTTCTCTTGTTCTAGGGTGTGTTGTAGTGGATTGCCTCCTGCGTTCTCAAATTTTTGTTAACTGCCACTTGAAAAAGTTCCCTAACTAAATGGCTTTATGTCACCCACTGAAAACATTTGCTGCAGGAGGTGCTACATTAGTCTTGTTCTACAGCCCTGTTAGAGTTAACTAACTAAGATAAAATCCTTCTGGGTATCGACAGAAATGCAGAATTTGCAAGTTGCAGATTTATAAGCTTTAAAGACATATTATATTTTGGAAAGAAAACTACGAGAAGACAATCTTTTTTTCCACTTTTTCTCTAGTCAACATACTGAACTTCCAAATAATATTTTATCACTCTATCTTTGGATCCATCAGAAGACGTCTATTCATCTGGGCCTCACTTTGCTTCATGACTAGCTCTTTAGTTGCTGTTGAAATTATAGTATTTTCTTGCCATCTCTCTTCTGGCTGAGCTAACACTGCTTTTAATTTCAGATATGTTGTACTTCTGAATCTCTAATTAGGTACATTCTGCTGAAAGGTCACAAAACAGTGGTGAGTCTTATAATTTCAGCATACCGGGTGGCTGCTGCGTACAGAAATATTTCAGCTCAGCACGGATGCATCGTTTTCCAGACAGGTTTCCAGGAGAATCATGGAACAGTTCAGACTGGAATAAGCTTCAGAAGCTCTCTTGTCCAGTCACCTGCTCCAGGCAGAGTTGAGCAACAGCACATTTTCAAAAGAAATTCTAGGTTTGGGAAGTCAAAATCAAGACAGCTGTCTAGAGTTAGTAATATTCTTCTAATGGCAGGAACATTTAAAAAGTCTCTCAGAAATACCAGACAAAAGCCAGAGAATACAAAACCCAGCCAACACTTTTTAAATGTGCTGGCCTATTGGCTTTCCACCTAAGAAGACATTCTTTAGATTAACCAGAAAATATCATAGACTGAAGTGATACAGTTGGGGGTGGCTGGATCAGATTTTGCACTTCACAAGGCAGCTTTAATTACACAACTTTTTTACTGTAAGAATAGTTTTTATTATGTTTCAGAATACTACCATTAAACTGGCTTATAAAAGGTTCCTCTGTGTTTATGTTTTGCATGAGAGCTCATGACAACACACAGACTGAACACTTCTGTGCAAATTTAACTACTCCAAGCACAATGAATTTGATTAGAAGTGGTTGCATTCTTCTGTGTTATTTCTTGTTTTCTTTCTGACAGAACCCACCACAATCACTCTTTGCTGTTTTATTTGGTTTTGTGTCTTTCCCCAGTTTAAAACAATCTTTCCCAAATCCATTGACAGCATGTCACATATCTTTATGATTTATATCTGTTAAAAATATAACTTGTATCCTTTTAGTATCATTTTTTAACACTATAAATGACTTTATGTTTTTGTAACCATCTCCATTAGTGCATGACAAACTGTGAAATTTGCCATTTTTGCCATGACCAATCCATAAAATCTGTCATTTTCCTGCATGATGGTGTTCATGATTTACACGGAGTCTTATTTATAAGGTCACTTATTCAAATGGCTCATGAAAATTACTGTTAAGATAGTGAGTACATCCTGCAAATGGGAAGTCACATGGGCACAATTTGTAACTCTTTCCTTTTGTAAAAAGAATGTTTTTTAACACTTTTGTATAGCATATTATTCCTGTTGTCATATTTTTAAATCCCAAGAGTTAAAAAAAAATGTCCATTGCTTCCCTCCTGCTGAGTATATTGTCTTTAGGTGAATACCAGGCAAGGAAAGGGAGATGAAGAATGTCTTACTGTGGGTAGTCTGCAGATGCCTCATCATGACACACATTTACAGCCTTTATAAGAAGCAACTGGGGAGGAGTCATCAAAAATACAAAGTCCACATTAATAAACCTAACTTGGGAAAACTGATTTAAATTGTCCCTACACATTTGAGATCTCTAAGGCTGAGCGCTGCAAGCACATAATGAAGGGTCCAAATTCTCCATAAGAAATATGGAGACATTACAATAGTCATAAATTCAGTCTCATTTGGGAAACTCAAGCAAAAATATTTTGTCATAGGATTCACTAAAAATAGTTGTTGGTATAGCAGGATTTCTACTATGAGAAAAGAATCATATCTTCAGTCAGTCTTTGTTAATTTAACAACTCTAATTTTCATCAAATAGGTATTATGTTCCCCAGAATTCAGAAGATTATAATTTAAAGAAACTCACAGCATAAATGGTTGACTAAAGAAAGGCATTTCTGAGAGTATTAGGAATAACAAAAAGAGTGCAAGTGTGTCACTTTTATTTTGTCATGTGAATAAAGGGAGGAGAATTATACCTGTGTTTACATTTGGTGGTGAGAGGAGTTGTGGTCATTGGTGTCAGGTTTGGACCTACTTGCTTTATTTCTTTCTTCTGCTGCATTTTGCGAAGCCCACACTTATTGCAAATCTTGCATGATTAACATGAAATCTTTTTATGCACATGTTTCTCAACCAAAAAGAGGCTCCTAACTCTCTGCTTTGGGGCAGCGCCCACACAGAATTAACATTAACAGAAATAACCGTCTGTTGTTAATCCTGGGCTGTGTCAAGGAAGTGGTAGATACCTGCTTCTGCTGGGAAGAAAACAGAGGTTTGAGAGAGCCATACTCTGAGCAGGACCATCAGGAGCTAACTGCTCATCTTCACCCTTTCTAGGCACTGGGAGCTGTCCACAGAAGGAGACTGCATCACCATGCTTGGAAGAAGAGTGGCATGACCGTCCACACCCCCATCCCATATCCATACCAGGCATTTTGAAACCAGAGCTGGCACAGTAGAGTGTTCAATTCATTCAGAAGAATTTGAGATTGACTGCTGGTTAGTGCTAGCAGCTGCTGCCCAGCTCACCCTTAGGGACAGCTGGGCAAACCTTACTCTTTAACTCTTGCAGCTTCAGCTCTGCCCTTCTGCTGCAGCCAGGATGGCTGTGAGCCAGGGATTGCCTGGGAGAAAGCTGGGAGCTTTCTGAGAGCTTACAGTGGACCTATTTCCAGTGCAGTTTCAAAAGGGTTGATGTACCCTCACAAAAATTCAGGTTTCCTGCTGTAAATTTAGTGCTGGGTGAAGAGGTTTCTACTACCCTGAAATCAAGTTTATTTAATACATAGATTTAATTTCTCCTGAAGCCATGTTCATTATTTTTTAAGGGTTGCAACCATACATATACATGCATAAATGTGCATGCATACATATGTATAGTTTTATGCCCTAATAATTTCAGAAGTCTCTTTTGACAGGGTGCATGAAAGAGAGATAATATCCCATCAATCAGGAAACAGATATCATCTATTAGAGAAACTGAGCAAATTATGCAATAATGAAGGCTCAGATTGAAGCCAAGATTTAAGACAATATCTCTTTCCAACCTTAATCAGAGTGATACATATCTGTAGTTTCAGAAATATTAAGAAATACCACAGCCTAATGCAAAGTCGAGAGTAACTGCTTGAAGGGAGTGGATATTCTGTCACTGGGAGATGGTAGGTTATTCTCTACCAACAGGAAATCTTTAGGCAGAAACTAAATTGCCCCTTGTCAGGGGTACTCATTTATATAAAGTGACACTGCTACTCCCACCCAATACTGACTTCCAGTAATCATTCATGTGTCACACGTACAGCCATGCAGAGTTACACCAAGTCATGTGAGCTAATATTCACTTCCACACTTCCAGGCTGTGACCACTTACTCATGTCAAGATATGTGCTGTCCTGTTCATTAATACTAATGCCAATTCAAGCATATCGGTGTAGTCGTCTTCAATCTTACTCAGTTATGTTGGCACTTTACTCCATCACTATCAGTCAGACCCACCCAGTTGCACTATGGCTGTGACAGATGCACACTCTCAGAGCCTCAGGGTGCGTTTGACAAGTAGAAATTGTGTTGCCCAGATTTGGAGACTATCTGGCTCCCATACCTTAGTGGTAGAAAAGCAACAGTGACTTCAGACATTTTATTTGAATAACTATTCAAGAAGGGGAACACTTACTGAAGGCCGAGTCAACACTTCCCAAACAGAACCATAAAGATATCTACATTTAATCATAAAAAGTACAGACAAAAGTGTAAATAGGTAACTAGCAGAGGCTTCCAAATGAGTGATTGCATCTGCAAACAGGTGCTGGTACATCTACTATATCTCACATATTTTACACATTCTTCAATCTTTTTAGTGGATACATGTGAGTGGTAGGTATTGTACTTTAGAAAACATTCTCAGGGGCTGACCCTTCTTTGCCAGTTCTTTGGGTGACTCTGTGTAGTACTAACAGCGATCTTCAATTTCTTCTCTGAATTTTGCTTCTTGGTAAAACAGGTAAGTGGATCATTTAAAAAACAAGTAAGAAGCATGATTTAAAGTTTTATTTTGATCATCACTGAGATTAAAAGCAAGAAAACAAACTCTTTAATGGTGCATTCATTGTATGATGCAATTTTAAAGAATTACTTACCTAAACTCTGACAATAATATCATAATAAATTATAACAAAAGTCTTTCCATATCCTACACATTTGGTTTATTTCACCCTTTAACAGTGGAAATTCTTAGTCCATAGTGTTTTATTAGGAGGCAATTACAACATCTGCATTCTGAAAACACAATAAGAAGAAAGCTTTAGTTCACCATAACTTGCCCTCAGACTAAGCTGCTTCAGAACTCTTTGACGTTGCCTGGGAATAGGAGAAAGCAAAGTGGAGCACCTGTGGCAGGTAAAGGACAAATGTAAATCAGCATTCACATTCAGAAATATATTTAATCAGCATTCAGAAATATATTTAAAGCCAAAAAAAGACATTTACCATCATTACTATGTTTATGAAGTGGATGAGGAAAAGACTTCTCTGTTAGGTGTATGGGTGAAAAGAGACAAGAAAGACCAATATTTTTATTTACCTTTAGGGCCCCACTCCACACATTGTGAATTACACAGATTTAAGCCCACTGCTTTTTCTTAAAGAAGGAAGATTATGATTTAAGTTAGACACGAAAAAGGATGCAAACTGATCACTACATTTTGCCAGAGAAGAGGTGCCATTAAACTTTGTTATTATAGATGGGGAGCTCAAAAAGTGACCATGACGCAAGCATTTATACTATGAAATCTTGACCTTTTATATTTCACAAGAACTGACATTTTGAGGGATTCAGTAAGAGAAATCTGTGAATCAATTTAAGATAAGAAAGAAAATAAACAAAAACTTTGGCTGATTGTTCATCAGTGCCACTTAGTAAAGATGCATTTGCAAGTGACAAGGACATCTCATTTCTGTCAATTAGAGGTAACTTTGGATCCCAGGGACATAATAGTGGCATTGGTAGTCACAGAACAGAAGCTTTCTACTGAGTTTGCAAGGCCTCAAAACTGATGATTGTCAGGCTTACTCTGTTCAAACTTAACCTGCCTCCTGCTGCTGTTTTCACTCGGTTTAGCTACGGCAGCAGTTTTTTCTGATGACCATTAACAAAATTTGGTAATTTTTCTTATCCTCATATGCAACAGTAATGACTTTTTATATATAGTACTAACAACTAGCTATTCTGTGTAGAATGTGGTAGCTGGACTAATGGTAATTCTATGATTGGACTGCTGAAATTTCAATTATGCCAATAAGAATTATGTGCTTTACATATAATGTGTGTTGTCTACCTACCCACAACCAGAGTTTGAGTGTACTACAGTTCAGGGCCCAAAAATGGTCAGATGTTGAAGGATTATCACCCTAAATCAACTTCTTTGCTTCAAATTGTGGGGAAAGCCAGAAAATCACTATGAAAATTAATTTATGTGTTTCTATATATTAAGGGTTGGAAGGGAAAGCAGGTAGAATAAAAATAAATGTTTTTAATTTTTTTTTTCACATTTTGTTTTCTTCCACTCTTAAGATCTTTGTTTAGAAAAAAAACATTCACTTTTTAAATAATTTTCCACAGTGGAATACATTCCAGGGATTTATGCAGGTTAATGAATTTTTGTCTTTTTGCTTTAAGGATACATAGTTCAAACTATAAATATTTTTAATACCTTGCATTTCATGAAGTCAAATAGTCTAGATCTAGTCTTTACTTATGTTATAAGTGAGAATAAAAGATAAATAATTTCTTTGACTCTCCTCTTCCTTGGTTTGGTTTTTTTTTTTTTTTTACTGTCATGAATTTGTGGCATGTTTTTTCAACCATAGCTGTTCAACTGTATGTTAATTATAGAGGTTGACCAGATTTAACAGATTTGGCCAGACTCCTGATACAGTTGTCATGCTATAAGAAAGTTATGATATCTTCATAGTCATACCTAGCAAGTATCAGCTACAGATCCCTGAAGTAAATCTGGGGTCCCCCACCTCTACTCTATGGAATGACTTCTTGTTATTTGGCAGTGGGTATCCAGCTCTTATTAATCATTCAAACAATATTAAAAGAAAAAAAAATAAAATTAATACTATTCTGATAGTTTTGGTTTGGGTTTTTTTTAATTGTATGCAACCTGTCAAGGCCATATTACCTACGTAGTGTTAAGATGGAAACCGTTGCTTATGGTCTTTTCCGCATACAGATGACAGAAAATCTCAAATTATATAGACAGAAAATCTTTCAATATTTTGTTATTTGGAACTGACTGCATCTGAGAAATGTTTGTTTGGAACAGCTCAGCATCATTTATTCAAAACACCAGAAGAACTG